>VZRJ01000749.1:73099-100232 GCA_013397565.1 Ptilonorhynchus violaceus
TCCCCGCCGAGGAGCTGGAGCCGGCCCCGTCCGCGTCGCCCTCGCCCCGCTATGTGCACGAGATCGAGATCCCGCTGACCGAGATCTTCACGCGGGGCAAGGCCGTGGCGCCCGCGCCCGCCCCGCCGGCCGCCATGGACGCGGCCTACGAGGAGGGCCTGGCCCGCCTCAAGATCCGCGCCTTCGAGAAGCTGGAGGTGGACAAGCGGCTGGAGAAGCTGACGGAGGAGGTGGAGCAGAAGATCGCCTCGCAGGTGGGCCGGCTGCAGGTGGAGCTGGACCGCAAGAGCTCGGAGCTGGAGAAGGCCAAGCAGGAGAGCCTGCGGCTCAGCCGGGAGAAGCAGGAGCTGGAGGACCGGGCGTCGGAGCTGTCCCGCCAGGTGGACGTCAGCGTGGAGATGCTGGCGTCCCTCAAGCAGGACCTGGTGCAGAAGGAGCAGGAGCTCACCCGGAAGCAACAGTGAGTCCTCTGTCCCTGTCCCAGCTGCAGGGTGGGGGGAATTCGGTCCCTGGTGGTGAGTCCTGGAGAAGTTGTGGGTGCCCCTGGATCCCTGGAAATGTCCAAGGCCAGATTGGGCGGGACTTGGAATGGCCTGGGATAGTGGAAGGTGTCCCTGCCCATGGCAGGGGGTGGGACCGGATGGGCTTTAAGGTCCCTTCCAACCCAAACCATTCCATGATGAGTCCAGCTCTGGAGGCTGCCAGCAGCTGCCTCGTAGGTGTTATCCAGGGGCATCCTGGGGATATGTGGTGATGGAATGAGGGACACCAGCATGGAAGGTCTGGAGCAGAGCTGGAGATAGGTAGACAGGGTAAATAGAGGGTCAAATGTGTCTTGGTCAGTCCATGGTGGAGCCTGAACAGTGTTACCACCTAAAAACCTTGGGTTATGCCCCAAAACTACCTCTGGGACCTCCCATTCCTCAGAGAAATCCTCCTCTCCCTCGACTGCCCCCATTAGTCCCTGAATTCCTCCCCCTCAAAGGGACAAAATCCCCCACGAGGTTGCAGGGAGAGCATGGGAAGCGCTGATGGTGAGAGGTGGTTTCCTCCTGGATGTGGGGAAGTCATCAGCAATCATGGGATTGGCAATGCCTTCCCCAAAACATTGTGGGGACATTTCCCAGCCCTGCCAGCTCTGAAACACCATGAAGCTGTCGACCTCATGGGAGACCTTTTGCTCCTGGGATCCATTTCCTTTGCCAGGGGTGTTTTTCCACCCAGTCCATGGGAATGAGAGGGACACAGGTGATAACCATCAGCATCACCTTACAGCTGCTGCCCAGCTCCACATTTGCCTTCCAAATATCCTGGGCCCCCTCCTGGGAGCCTTCCCAGAGCATCCCCGGAGCTCCCAGGCTCGGTCTGCAAGTGGGGCAGGTTGAGGGGCAATTAATTGGTAATTAATTGGTAATTGATAGTCAGCAATGGGAATTACGTCAACAAGGGCTGCCCACTCCTTTTCCTTTGTGCTTCTGAGCAGATCATTGTGTCCAGGTGTCCAAGATCAGGTGTCTGAGGTCAGGTGTGTGTGGTCAGGTGTCCCAGGTCAGGTGTGTGTGGTCAGGTTTGTGTGGTCAGGTTTGTGTGGTCAGGTGTCCCAGGTCAGGTTTGTGTGGTCAGATGTGCAGAGCTGTGTTCGTGCATCTCCAGGGGTTCCTGGGTGCTGAGTGAGGGCGTGAGCTGCTCTGTGTGTGTGTACCTGGGTGCACAGGTGGGTGCTCACAGGCACATCCGTGTGCAGGGGGTTGGTGGCCACGTGTGGTTTGGGGCTCACTGGTGTGTCTGTGTGTGTCTGCGTGTGCTTCCCTGGGTTTTCGGGAAGCGGATGAGGCCCGCGGGTGTTTGTGCCTGGACACGTGTGTGCAGTGGGATGGGGCCAGCTCGGGTCACTGAGCTGCTGGCGCACTGCACCCCGGGGCTGGCCACATTCTGGGGGAAAGCAGCCCTTCCACAGGCTCAGAGCTCCCGAGCACCTGCTAATTAATGTGTTAATGAGGGAGCCGGGGCCCTGCAACCACTGCGCTAAATGGGGTATGGGGCTGAGAGGGGTTTAGGGGTGTCAGGCTGCCCATAAGGTCTTTCCTAAGTCTGTCCTGAACGAGGCAGGATACCACTGCCATTCCCTTCTCTCACCCTGCCACACCATCCCCATCCTCTTCCCTTTGCTCCATCGTGCTCAGGAGCCGGATTCCAACCCTGGGAGTGATGTAGGAGATGCTGGGGATGTCACCTCACCCTTAAAACAAGGTGGCAACATTCCTCCTGCGTGCTGGGAGCATCCCTTCATCCCTGTTCTCCCCAAACCATCCCCGGAGCCACCTGGGCCGGCACAGACCCAGATCAGGCTGAGGATGGAATAATTTGGGTGCACACGAGCGTCCCTGGCCCCCAGTCTCAGCTGGGAGACAGGGATGGAGGGGGGTGGAGTGGGGTGGGGAAGGGCTGGGGCGTCACCTCCCGGTCCCTCTGCCAGGGAGGTGCTGCAGATCGACCAATTCCTGAAGGAGACGGCGGCGCGCGAGGCCAACGCCAAGGTCCGGCTCCAGCACTTCATCGAGGAGCTGCTGGACCGTGCGGACCGGGCCGAGAAGCAGCTCCAGATCATCAGCAGCAGCTGCGGCACCACCCCCAACGGGAGCCTGGGGCGCTGCGGCACCCCGGGCACCAAGGCCATCGCCCGACCGGTACCTGCGCGGGCACAGGCACGGGCACCGCCTCGGGAACGCACCCGCGGTTCGGGAATGAGCCCCGGGCTCCGGGAATGCACCCGCAGCCTCGGGAATGCATCCCCAGCTTCGGGAATGAGCCCCCCGCTTTGGGAAGGAGCCCCTGGCTTCAGGAATGCGCCCGCGGTTCGGGAATGCGCCGCGGGGCTCCGCTGCCAGGGGCTGAGTGGGGAGATGCAGGGACCCCCTCTCCTTCCCATGGGGAATTGGATAATCCTGGGGGGGAGATCCCAAAGAGATCCTTGGTGGGTCTGTGTTTCCGTGGGGCTGGGCGACGCTGGAGATGCTGTTCCGCATCCCGCTGGGTGAGGGTGTCTCCCCAAAACGCAGCTGGCCCTGGTGGGTTATTGGTGTCCCCTCCCTCGGCGGCACCCCACACACGTTGGGTTGTGCCACGTTGGCTCCTCTTGTCCCGTGTCCCTGCAGAGAGAGCGGCACCCGGGGCCGGGGGTGGCCGTGCACGGTCCCTACGGCGTGTCCAACCTGCGCTCCTCCTCCAGCACCGGGTGAGTCCCCATCCGCGCCGCCGCTTTGGGATTTCAGTGGGATGACGGGAAGGGGCTGCACACCCCGGCGAGCCCTGAGTCGGACGTCCCTGTCCCCAGGGCCTCGAGCCGGGCCAAGGCCGTGTCGCAGAGCTCGGGCTGCTACGACAGCGACAGCGCGGAGCCGTGCCCCACGGACGANTCCGACGTGGGCTCCCGCACCACCGAGTCGGAGGCCGAGGGCTGGGAGCCC
Organism: Ptilonorhynchus violaceus; assembly: GCA_013397565.1. Lineage (NCBI taxonomy): Eukaryota > Metazoa > Chordata > Aves > Passeriformes > Ptilonorhynchidae > Ptilonorhynchus > Ptilonorhynchus violaceus. The sequence goes on from VZRJ01000749.1 coordinate 76,567, forward strand.
GAGGCACCGGGATCCGCCGCGTCCCGGCCCCCCGGCAGCTGCCGGCTCACGGGTGAGAGCGCGGCGGGTTCCTCTCGGGGGGGGGAGGTTGGGAGTAGGGGGACGGGGACGGAGCTTCCCTTACCAGCCGTTCTCCCCGTGCCCCAGTGGCCACCGATGCCGGGTGTCCCGCGGCCCGGCCCGAGGGCGCCGGGGGCAAGGTGTGCCGGCTGGAGCGGGGCAGCCCGGGCCACTCCAGCGAGGTCATCAGCCCCGAGATCCTCAAGATGAGGGCGGCTCTCTTCTGCATCTTCACCTACCTGGACACCAAGACCCTGCTGCGGGCGGCCGAGGTGTGCAAGGACTGGAAGTTCGTGGCCCGGCACCCGGCCGTGTGGACGCGGGTGCTGCTGGAGAACGCCAGGGTGTCCTCCAAGGTACTGGGGATGGGCTGGCACTGCCTGGGGCGAGGCCTTTCTTCCAGAAGGGTGAAGCTGTGCGAGCATCCGCTTGATGGTCAAGCCTGTGCTGGTGGTTGTGCCATTATGGCCGTGGGGGACACAGGTGGGCTTTTTCTCTGGTGCTGGAGGTGTTGCTGATGCACAGGTGAATGCTCGAGGGCAGGACCTCACACGTGTTCACACTCATGATTTTATGGTCACACTCATGGCTTTATGGCCACAGCCATGATTTTGTGGTCACACTTATGATTTTGTGGCACACAGTCTTTCCTGACCTCTTATGTGCATCTTCACACGTTTCTGGCACGTGTGTGTCACAGCCCCGCCCCATGACAGCCAAGGGTGGGTGGTGTGGGACATGCTGGGGTGTCCCCATCAGTGACAGCCACCCCTGTGCCCCCAGTTCCTGGCCATGCTGTCCCAGTGGTGCACCCAGATGCATTCCCTCACCCTCCAAAACCTGAAGCCGCGCCAGCGGGGCAAGAAGGAGAGCAAGGAGGATTACATGAAGAGCACACGGTGAGTCCCCACGTCCCCGTGTCCCCAGGGATCCCCCTCCCACAGCCGGAGCTGCTGCTACCCAGGGATGACGGTGCTGCTCCACGAGCCCCAGCATTCGTTTCCATGTTGGACTTCCAATGCCCCCCACTCCTGCTGCGGGGTTTGAATGTTCTGGAGATGGCCACGGGCCGTGTCACCCTCCTGGGGTGGCCACGGGGATGGTGAGCATGGGCCCCTGTGCTGAGCCAGCCTCCACCCCGGCAGGGGCTGCCTGGAAGCGGGGCTGGAGTCGCTGCTGAAGGCGACGGGCAGCAACCTGCTGATCCTGCGCATCTCGCACTGCCCCAACGTGCTGACCGACCGCTCGCTCTGGCTGGCCAGCTGCTACTGCCGGGCCCTGCAGGCCGTCACCTACCGGTAAGGACGGCCACCGCCCCCCCGGCCCGGCCACGGGGCTGGGAACACCCCTGGGTGTGCCAGGCTCAGCCCCATTCCCTGTGGAGCACAGCCCACCTGTCCGGGTGCAAAGGACACCCCTTTCCATGTCCCCACCCCAGTGTCCCCAGTGCAAGCTGTCCCTGCAACTCCCATCCCCTTCTGGCACGTTCCCAGGCAGATGTTTCACTTCCAGCTCCATTCCCATCGTCCCGTTACCCATCTCACTCCGGCTGGAGGCGTGCCCAGGGTCTTGGCAAGGGGACACCACTTTGTGTTAGAGAAGGGTGGGGAGGAGGTGTCCCCTGGGGTCCCATTTCTCTGTCACCCCCTGATGAAGGCTTCTAGTGGGGAGAAGAGACTTGAGGTCCCTCTGTCCCAGGAGGGAGGAACAGCTCTGCCATGGGAGGGCTAAGACCCGGCTCTGACCAGGGTTCCCACACCATGAGACAGCCCAGAGCTGCTGGGTTTAACTCCAAGGCTGCTCCATCGGCTCTTCCAACGCTGGCAGAGCAAGTCCAGGTGCTCCTGGCACATCCTAACCTGTGACAGTGACTCATGCTCGGATGAACCTGCTGCTCTTGGCACCCTTCTCCAGCAGAGATGTGTGAAGCACCCGAGATAACACCCAGCCTTATTTTTAGGCTCGCCTGAAGTTCTGAAGTGGGGCATTTGGGGTTGGGAAGTGCAGCCTCAGTCTTGGGAGGGCTCCTGGTGTGGTGGGACAACCAGGGGCCTCTGCTTGGGCTGATGGCATCAGGGTGGTGCTCTCTGACATCTCTGCTCGGTGCTGGCAGCCGATGGCACCAGTGGAAGCTCCTCTGAGCCAGCGTGGCTCCACCCCGGCTCACGATAGACCCTCACCTGCCCCAGACTCCTGCACGGGTCCAGCAGCATCCCAGGGGCTCTGTTCTGGTACCTCCAGAGGCACCAAGGAAGAGCCGCAGCGAACCCCTGCAGCGGCATTTGGCCAACAGCCACCTACAGCCACAGTGGCACAACCACAGAGCGGGGACAGAGGCCATGGAGCAGCCCCTGGCCCTGGCTGGGATGTGCTTCCCACTGCTGGAACCGTCCCCGTCCAGGCTGGGCGGGTGGCAAAGGCAACCAACCCCGTGGGACCTGCAGGGATGTTCTGTTTGCCCTGCAGGGACACACGGCCTGGCAGTCTGAGCCAGCCACTTGTCACCTTTGCCTCTGGAAGAAGCACCTTCCCCTCACATGCAGTGTTCGACCCCCACTTCAGCCTCACCTCCCCCTCCTCCTCACCCTCAGCCTCACCTCACCCTTGCTCTTGACATTGCACATCCATGGGCACAATTCCAGACAGGAATTCCTCCAGCCTTCCTGCCTGTGTTGGTGTTGGGGCAGGTCCTGGGGCAGGTCCTGGGCTGTGAGTAATGACCAGGCTGGTACCTCTGGGTGCTCCAGGGAGCTCCATGGGGATGCAGACCCGGCCCCGGGGCAGCACCGCTGCCGGTGGGGCCACCACGTGTCCCCTGTGTTCTTCCAGGAGCTCTACGGACCCCGTGGGCCATGAAGTCATCTGGGCCCTGGGAGCAGGCTGCAGGGACATCATCTCCCTCCAGGTCGCCCCTCTGCATCCCTGGTAAGTCATGGAATCATAGAAAGGGTTGGGAGGGACCTTAAAGCTGATCTCATTCCACCCCTTCCACTATCCCAGGTTGCTCCAAACCCCATCCAACCTGGCCTTGGACACTTGCAGGGATGGAATTGTGTTAGGAGGAGGCCAAGCTGAGAGTGAGGGGCTGGAAAGAAATTGGGTGCCAGAACCTGATTTGCTCAGGGAGGTTCTTCATGGGATGAGCAGCAATCCTGGAGCCAGGTCTGGGAGCTTGGCCCCATCCCTCCCTGTGAAGACTGGGAGCTGTTGGGTGTCAGCACCTCCCTGTGAGCTGGGAATGTTTCCAGGGAGGAAAGGCTGCTCACACCGGAGATGAAAGGGATCTGTGACGGGTCTGGGAGGTGACACTGAACATCAAAGCCTGTCTGAGCTCTCACTGCTCACACAGCAGCCCTGCAGGGCCTGGGTGTTGCTGAAAGGTGTCACTGCTTAGGGAGGCAACTACAGTTGCTCTGATTTTGGAAAATCATTTTGGGGCCGTGAGGATGCTGGTGGGTCTCATCTCCACCCCACAACCTCTGGGTGCTCAGGAGCTCATGGCTCACACAGCAGGACACTCAGCTCCGTGCCTCAGGAATGTGCCCTGGGCGTTTCTTCTTGTCTGGGAGGTTCTTGGCAATGTCACATCCCCCAGTGTCACTGAGCAGGAGCAGCTGGATGTCAGGGCCTGGGGGCTCCTGTCTGCCCTGGGGGAGCAGCACGTGGCACGGCAGCTTCTCCACCTGAGCCTGAGCTGCAGGCCCTGCTGCTGCTTTGATCCGTGCAAGCAGCACAGTTCAGAGCCTCATTTGGGTCTCCAAGGGTGGAATCACAGAATCATGGAATGGTTGGGTTGGGACCTTAAATCCCATCCAGTCCCACCCCCTGCCATGGGCAGGGACACCTTCCACTATCCCAGGTGGCTCCAAGCCCCGTCCAGCCTGGCCCTGGACACTTCCAGGGATCCAGGGGCAGCCACAGCTGCTCTGGACAAGGTTTGGGGCACTGGACACACGGAGCTGCCCTGTCCCGGTGGCAGCACCGCCCCGGGTGGTGCTCACATGGGGACATCTTCCCCAGTGTGACCCCCGGGGTGGGAGAGCTCCCAGTCCCACAGCACTCCCAGGAGTGCCCGTGGGGTGGGCTGAGCTGCCGTGCCCCCCCAGCTCCGTGTCCCTCTGTCCCCAGCCAGCAGCCCACGCGCTTCAGCAACCGCTGCCTGCAGATGATCGGGCGCTGCTGGCCCCACCTGCGGGCGCTCGGCATCGGAGGGGCCGGATGTGGCGTGCAGGGACTGGCCTCCTTAGGTAGGCAGCTCTGGGAACCACGGGGGCATGGGGGCATTGGGGTTGGAAATCCCTCTGACACCACCGAGCCCAACCTGTGCCCGATCCCCACCTTGTGCCCAGCCCAGAGCACTGAGTGCCACGTCCAGGAGTTCCTTGGACACCTCCAGGGATGCAGACTCCAAACCTCCCTGGACACCATCTCCCTTCTCCTCTGTAGGCAGGGAGGTGCTCCATGGGGATCTCCATGGAGAAGCCCCCCCCCCAAGGCCCACGGGTGCTCCCCACCCCTCCTTGTGCCACCCATCCCTCCCACCACCCCTTTCCCATCATCTGTCCTGGTCCCTTCCCTGTGGGACGCTGACAGGGGACGCTCTGTCCCTCCAGCCCGGAACTGCATGAGGCTCCAGGTGCTGGAGCTGGACCACGTGGCAGAGATCAACCAGGAGGTGGCTGCGGAGATGTGTCGGGAGGGGCTGAAGGGGCTGGAGATGCTGGTGCTGACGTCCACCCCAGTGACCCCCAAAGCCCTGCTGCACTTCAACAGTGAGTAGCAATGCCAGGGGACGCCATCCATTCGCCACAAAGCCACCGGATATCCAGATCCGTGCACCAGACCAGGCTTCCAGCCCCACCCACGGGAGCTGCTGGCACTGGGAGGTGCTGGGAGCTCTGTGGTGGAAAGTGGCTCAGAGGGGATCCAACACCCCCTGCCAAGGATGGGCCAAGGAGAGCTGATCTTGCCTTGGACCATAGGCAGGATGGAGACGCTCCCTCCATGGTCCCCCCAGTGTAATCAAGACCTCAATGTTTGTGGCACACCTGAGGTTTGTGACAAACCTGACTCGGGGGTCCTGCCAGTCCCACCATTTGCTGGAGCCCTTTGCCAGGACAGGAGGTCCACAGCCATCAGGAGGGTCTGTCCTGGCGGTCACAGCTCAGGTAACTGTGGTTGGACTTGCTGGGAGCTCATTCCTCTGGATGGAAGGGTCAGGGTTTCCCAAGGAAGCAGCAGGACACTGATTTGGGACAGGGCAGTCAGGCACCATCTCATAGCCTGTGGTCCTCCCTGCAGAGCCCTTGGCCAGGTCTCCTCCATCTTCAGGGTGAGGATTCCCTTGAGGAAGGCCTTGAGGAAGGCCTTGAGGAGCACAGGGTGGGATTTAGGTCCGTGGTGGCCGTGGGGAGGCTGCCTGTCCCCCGGTGTGGAGACCCAGGGGGTGTCTGTGCCCCCAGGTGTGTGCCGGAACCTGAAGTCCATCGTCGTGCAGGTGGGAATTGTGGACTACTTCAAGGAACCCCACAGTCCTGAAGCCAAGAAGATGTTTGAGGAAATGGTGAACAAACTCCAGGTGAAGGATCCCAGTCCCAGTTAACACCAGTGTCACCAGCCCCGTGTCCTTCCTGTGGCAGGAATCAGAGACGTTCCTCCTCTCCCTCCCTCACCCTGTGTCCTTCCCGAGGCAGGGATTCCCCTCTCCCTCCCTTGCCCCTTTCCTTCCTGTGGCAGGGATTTGAGATGATGTTCCACCCCCTTCCCTCTCACCCTGTGTCTATCCTGAGGCAGGGATTGGAGATATCCCCCCCCTTTCCTTCCAGTGGCAGGGATTCCCTTCTCCCTCCCTCACCGTGTCCTTCCCGAGGCAGGGATTGGAGATGTTCCCCCCTTTCCCTCCCTCACCCCGTGTCCTTCCCATGGCAGGGATTTGAGGAGTTCCCCCCTCTCCTTTCTCCACTCCGTCCTTCCCGTGGCAGGGATGTGAGATGTTCCTCCCCTTTCCTTCCCTCTCCCCATGGAGCAGTGGGAATGCTGGGTCCCCCCCCAACCCCACTCTCTGCTCCTCTTCCAGGCCCTGAGGAAAAGACCCGGCTTCTCCAAGATCTTACACATCAAAGTGGAAGGAGGCTGTTAGACCTTCAGGGAACCCAAAGCACATTCCCTGCTCTGCCCGGCGGAGCCCCAGGCCCTGTGAAACCAAGCCCCGCGCGGGCCGTGCTCCATGGCCGGGGCGGGAGCAGGGACACCCCGGCGCGTGCACAAGGAACCCCAAACTCTCGCAGGCCTTCGGGAGCGGCAGCCGAGGCCGTCCCGGGGCCGCTCGCGGGCGAGAAGGTGCTACTTAAGGACATTTTTCGGCTGCCCCGAGAGCCAGGGCCGTGCCCTTTCCCAGGAGGGAAGAAGGCTTTGAACCCCTGCGGCTGCTCCTTGCCAAGGATCCACGTTTGGGAAGGGCTTTTCCGTCGAACTTTGTTTTGGGGGGATTTTGAGGATGGCTGAGCCCATTGCAGGGGCTCTTGGCAGAGCGCTGGGCTCGCTGCTCCCACATCCTGCCCGTGGGATGATGGAGGTGGGGTGGGAAGGGGCTGTTCCTCCCGGGGAAACGATGCCCAGCATTCCTGCAGGGTTTCCGCTCGTTTTCGTTTCGTATTTTACAGAGGGGCACCCAAACCTGGGCCATCGCTCCCAGGAACCAGCAGCCACCACAGCACAAGCCCGGGTGGCAGAGCTGCGCCTCGGGGGCGTCAGGAGCCGGAGGACACCAGGAGAGAGGGTCGCTCTTCCAGAGGTCTCCGGCCTCACTTCCTCTCCACCAAAACCTTCCTGCCAAGGCAATAAACCGTCTCCAAATCCTCGTCCACCAGGAAACACGGGTCACGCTTCTGTCCCCACCGTCTGCGGCCGGATCCCACCAGGAGTGAATTGTCCCATGTGGAGAGAGCGACTGGCACAGGAACCCACATTTGCCACCTCATTGCCTTCCCGAGCAGCCTGAAGGAGAAACCCTGGCCTGATTATCCTGAAATTATCCTGGGAAAGCACCAACCAACAGCCCTGACTGACCCTTATCTATGGCCACGGCTGGTTTTCTAATTCTGATTTTCCTTCTTGGTGTCTTCTCCCTGCAAGAACATCATCATCCCCAAATTATCCTCCTTCCACAAGAAAAGGCTTTGGAAAGGCATGAAACAGGGGCAGGAGCTTCCATCCTCCACCCTGGGGAGAAGGTACCAGGAGGTGCCCCTGGATTTGGGGACACCCATCAGAGCACTGCCAGCAGTGGGGACACCCCGGCCTTACCCACAGCCCTGACCCCGTGTCCTTGGACCCAACGGGCTGAGCAGAGAGGAACCGACCGGGAAAAGCAGATTTGGGGGCTTTTCCCTCCCCTCTGGACCAGCGCTGGATGTTTTGGTGCCTGTTGGCCAGCGGGGCTGCGAGGAGACACCTCCCAGAGCACCCCCCCTTCCCAGCCCTCCCGCAGCGATGGGCTCACGTGGAGCATCCCCCCAGCAGGGAGAGGGCTGCAGATGCATCACCACATTCCTCATCTATGGCACAAGAGCTGCTGCCCTCAGCTGGGGGCTGCCAGACAGCCCGTGGGGATCCCCAGAGAAAGGAAAATCAATCCCAAATCGCTGAAGCTGGGCTGGAGGCCGCTCCTGGGTCTCCAACCCCATCTCAGGAGACCCTTCACCCACCCTTCATCCCACCTACGCTGTCTGCTCTGAAACAGGGTAAGGGTTTTGTGGCCATAACCCCCATGGGAAGCACCTCTGCAGTTTTCCAGGAGGCTGTTCCCTGTATGCACAAAATGTGGGAGCCCCAGAAATGCCTGCGAGAAACTCCTGCGTCCCCCCACGTCCCCACGGATGAGCTCCCGGCAGCGGGACCAGCTCCCTGCCATGCCCTCCATGGGTTTACCTCCACCCCGGGGAGGCTGGGACACTCCTAATCCAGGGGCAAGAGGAGCAAGGGATGCCCCGACCAGCAAAAAACCCACCCAGCAAAGCTACAAGCCCCAGGGACCATCCAGCCCCATCCCGGAGCGTGGCCCAGTGGAGGTGTCACCACCACAGCGCAGGGACCTGCGAAATTCCCTCAAGAAACAAAAAACAAAAACAAAGTAAGTATTTATTTCTATAAAGAAAAGAAGGAAAAAAAGATTTTAAAGGAAAATTATATACTCAGCATGTTTATACACTCTATGCTTAAAGACTATCGTGGCCCAGAGTCGAGTCCCAGGACTGGAGGTGGCTGCTCCGGGTTTGCCGGTGCCTGGAGCTCTCCCGGCTCCTCGGGGCCGTGGGGAAGGCGAGGATGAGGTGACGGAAGGAGGGGGAGATGCTGAGGACTCTCGGAGAAGCCGTCTGTGCCAGCGGTGCCAGTGGTGGTGTTGGAGCGTGGGTGACCCTGTGACACCCCCACCCCTCTGCTGCCTCCAGGGCTTTGGAAGTCACGGCAGGACAACCCCCACCCTCCCCAGAATTTGGTGCTTCGGTGCATCCCTGAGATCAGATCAAACCATCACCTCCCCTTGGGGCATTCCCGAAAAATCCAACTCAGCAAAGCCACGTTTTTACACAAATCCTCTGATGACACAAGACCTGGAGCAGGTTCAAGGATGACCAAATGGAAAGTGGGGGTTTCTCCCCAATTTTGCTTAGGTTTGAATGGATCCCTTCCTCCTCCTCCTCCTCGCTGGGGATGAAGGCAGCTGGCACCATGACAGGAGTGGTGGGAATGAAGATCCTGCATCTCCCGGTGGGTCCTAATTGCCCAGGGTGTTAATGAACTCATTAATGGCTCTGAAATGTCAGATTGATCCTTCCCCTGCTGCTTTCCCTCCCCTCCCGCTGGCACGTGGCCCCCCCAGGCCCCATCCCCACGGGATGCTCCGGCCACGCTGCCCATGGCCGTGGATTCACCGCCTCGGTCACGAGGCTTCAGCCCCATTTCCTCTGGAAGTGATGGGAACACACAGAAATACCAAATTTCCTGGGAAAGCCTTGAAATCATGCAGCGTGTTCAGGAGCTCAGCCCCATATGAGACCCTAGAGAAGTCCCAGAGGGGCTCTGCGATGACAATCCCCAGTAAAATCCATGGATCCAGGGTAAGGATTGGGATCACAGTGATGGCCAGAGCTGGCAGAGGCTGGAGGGACAGTGGCTCCAAGCCTGGCTCCTGCAGGACCAATTTTGGGGAGATTTATTTCTTTTCTAACGAGTTTTCCCAAAGTTTCCCCATGGCCAACATTCCCAGCATTCCCCTTGGCATGAATTTGGGTGCTGGTCAGGGATTTCAAGAGGAACAACATCATCAAAGCCAGCTCAGGGGCCAAATCTATCCGAAATCCACATTTTTGTCTCCCTCATGTTGGGTTTTGCTCATTATCCATCACCCTGAGCCCCAGGAATGCTCTGGGGATCAGCTGCCTCCTCCTGCCTTATCCCTGTGCCCCTGGCTTGGAGGGTCCAGTGTGTCAGGAACTGAGGAAAATGGGAACTCCTGGATTGTCCATCAGGATTTTAAACCTCTTTATCCCAGTTCTTGACGTGTGTCCTGGTCCCTGCTGCCACCAGGGACACAGCCACGGCAGGGGCTTGAATGGCTTGTTTGGAGAGCCTGAATTTAGGGAAAACAGAACAAAAAAACCCAGGAAAAGTGTTGGTAAAGGCTCCTAAAATGATTAACAAACGTTTTCCTTCAGCTTTAAAGAGAGTCCCCAGCCCAGGAGCTGGAGCAATGCTTCAGCCTCATTTTGGGGTGAAAAACAGCAGGTTGGGGTGGAGCAAAAGCATTTGTGAATTGGTGCCAAATGAGAAAATGCTTTAAAAGGGCAAAACCACCAGGGAGCAGGGAGATTTTGGGAACTGGAGACGGTTTGTTGTGACTGAAGCATTGCAGGGTGTTGTGAGGTGGTGATGGACCTTTCCCACCAGCGGGAAGCAAAATCATCCCCATGGAGGGTGGGAGAGCAGCGAGGAAAAGCTGCTGCAGCAGCAAGGAGAGGAGGGAAAACTGCCCAAAAGCAGGAAAAAACACGGGATTTTCTAATGCAGCCTCGGGACTGAGCCCCGTGGAGGGGGAACGAGGCAGGTTGGGGCCGGGGACAAGTGGGTGCAATGGTGTGGGGCAGCTTTTGGGCAGTGAGGAGGACGCACAGTTGCTTCGAGATAATCAGAGGAGATAATCAGACCAGAAAACAGAGATTTATAAACCCAGGCAGGGGATGGTGGTCACCCACCACTCCCCAAGGCCCTCGCCGGCGGCCTTGGCTCCGTCAGCGGAGCCCGAGGGGCCCTGTACAGCGACCCCCCCCTCCCCAAAGGTGCCCGTGGCCTCCCAAGTTATTTTTTTAACTCTATATAAATTTAGGTCTATTTTAGTCTTTCCGCAGCGATGTGCCAGTGTCTGGAGAACCAAACTTCCCCTTCCCCCGTCCCCTGGTCCCTCGATGCTAAACCGGGTCCTTGGTGCGAGATCCGCCGGAGACGTCCCGGAGGACGGGGAGCGTTGGGATGGGGGTGCAGCCCGAGGTGGGGTCAGGGGAGGCTCCGGGGGGGTTTGGTGGGAGCAGGGTCCAGCTCTGGCCAGGAGTCCGTGTTTTTAGCACTTTGGTTGGAACTCTCACCCGTAGACGCACTTTGATGTTGTTGCTTTGAAACTTTGGCAAGTGTAAACAATGTGTATTTAAAGAATTACAGAAAAACAACTCAAAAAAAGCGTGTAAAGAGCTATTTTATGATTCAGTGTTGAATAAAGACTCTGGAGATCGAGGTGGGTTTTCACTGTCCTGGGGGGTCACACTGAACCCACACCAGCACCAAACCAGTGAGGCCAGCTGCTGTTTGGGGCTGACTGGAAGCATCCTCCCAACTCTCCCAGGGCACCGGGACAAAGTGGGATACAGGGATTGAGTGGGATACAGGGGCACCGTGGGGGGAGCACTGAGGGTGGGCAGGCCCTGGCACAGGCTGCCCACAGAAGCTGTGGCTGCCCCATCCCTGGAAGTGTCCAAGGCCAGGTTGGATGGGGCTTGGAGCGCCCTGGGATAGTAGAAGGTGTCCCTGGATGATCTTCAAGGTCCCTTCTACCCCAAACCATCCTGTAACTGACATTTCTTTCACTGTCCTCCATCAACACTTCCAACCCATCAGACCCGAGTCTTCCCATATTCTCCCAAGGAGGATTTTCCTGCCAGAGTCCCCCCAAATGCCTGGATCCAGCCCTGAAGCTGTCACACAGGTGCTGCCCTGAACCTCCTGCCATGAAGGAAAATGGAAGATGCAAACGCCCCATTGAGCAAAAGCCAAGAAAAATCTCACTGAGCAATATCAGAGAGCTCCGAGCAGACAGAGGTGCTCCATCCTGGAAGCACTCCTGGGATGTGCCTGGAGTCTGTCCTGCTTCCAAGCACAGCACCTGCTTTGAAACGGGGCAAAAACCAGCCTGAAAGGTTCATTTGTTAAGCCCAACCCAGAGCTCTCACCTTGCAGAACAAAGCAGAGAACAGAGAACAGCCCAGTTTGCCACTGAGACAAACTCATCCTTTTATTGTGTTGGAGCCTGGGTTCAAACTGCCCAGCAGAAAACGAAAAATAAACCAGTATAAATAGGACCAAAGCCCACCCTCCCTGCGGTACCTCCAGCCTGGAAGGGTGAAGGCATTCCCGAGGGGAATGCGGCGGGAGCAGTGCTGTGTGGGAACCGCGGGCAGGGCCGCTCGCGGGGCCGTCGCTGCCGGGGCCAGGAGCCGCCTCCAGTCAAACCCAGCCGGTGGCTGCCCGCGAGCCTCCCAGCGCCCCCGGGGNGCGATGTCCTCGTTGTTCACGTCCACGCCGTACCACATCCCGCCCTGAGGGGACAGCGGGGACACAGGGACAGGGATCAGAACACATCCCACCCTGAGGGGAGAGGGATCAGTACCACATCCCGCCCTGAGGGGACAGTGGGGACAGAGGGACAGGGATCAGTACCATATCCCGCCCTGAGGGGACAGTGGGGCCAGGGACCAGTACCACATCCCACCCTGAGGGGACAGGGATCAGTACCACATCCCGCCCTGAGGGGACAGTGGGGCCAGGGACCAGTACCACATCCCACCCTGAGGGGACAGGGATCAGTACCACATCCCGCCCTGAGGGGACAGTGGGGACAGGGATCAGAACCACATCCCGCCCTGAGGGACACAGGGGACAGGGATCAGAACCCTATCCCACCCTGTGGAGACACAGGGGACAGGATTGGTCAGGACTTGGGGGAGACACTGGGAAGGAACAACAGGCAAACGTTCAGGGACAGGGAGAGGCTGGGCCTTGCTGCGTGAAGGACAATCACTTGAGGGAAACACAAACCCAAACCGAGAAGTCTTTGCTTTCAGCCACCAGTGCCAGTGATGTCTCATAAAGAGGCTCGCTCCAGTTTAGGATCACAAAGTTACTGAGGTTGGAAAAGACCTCCAAGGTCACCAAAACCAACCTGTGACCAGGTGGCTCAGAGTACTGAGTGCCACATCCACATGTTGCTTGGACACCTCCAGGGATGGGGAGTCCACACTTTGCTGGGCAGCCAATTCCACAAAGCCACACAAGACTGACTCCCACCCTGCTGCTGCCTCACTCCCCAGGTTTTGCACCCTCATTTCAGGGCATTCCTCCTAACCCCCACCATCAGCAGCAGGATGAAATGTGGGAGTGACAGAATCCAAAGGGCAACCTTTAACCACTGGAATTGGGATCTCCACAAGATCAGCAATCAGGACCTTCAGCCTGCAGCTCCTCTGGAAAACACTCGGCTCAGCCAACTTCTACACCCTGATTCCTTTAATCTTTAATACAGCAGCTCTTTCCTGACAAATGCTGCATTTTTAAGAAGCAAATCAGAACTCCCAGCTCTGGAAGTCACCTGACAGCTGGGATCAAAGGGAAAACGGATCCCTTCCATTTATAGCAACCTGCACCGAGCCCACCCTCGGTGTGGAACAAACAGTGTTTAATCAAAGGGGACACTGCTGTAACACAGGCTCAGCCGAGTTACACCCGCTCCGACAGGCTCAGGAGACAAACCAGGGAGAAAGGAATCCCAGCTGGCTCTCCCCTGGGATCCCCGGGCCCTACCTGGGCGTGCTTGGCTCGCAGCTTGTTGAGGATGTTGGTGGCGTCGAAGCCGGCGTTGTCGCAGAGCTGCCGGGGAATGATCTCCAGGGCCTTGGCGTAGGCTCCGATCAGCAGCTGCTGCTTGCCTGGAATGGTCCTGGAATAGTCCCGCAGGTACTTGGACAGCTCCATCTCGATGGCACCCCCGCCGGCCACCACCGAGTCGTTCTGGAAGGGAACGGGACACTCCTCTCACGTCAGGAAGGGGGAGAGCGGGAAGGGCTCCGTGTCAGGGCGGTGCAGTCCTGCCAGCCCGTGGCAATCCACAGCCCTGGCTGCTGCCATCCCTGGGACTGCCTGGCAGCACTGCTGGGAGTGGCTCCAGCGGCTCATCCCAGCCATGCACACATAAAGGGGGATTTGGGGACACTGTACCAAGGGAGGGATGACAGCTGACAGCCCACTCGGGCCAGGAAAGCTTCCCTCACCTCCATAAAGCATCCAAAACTAAACACATTGGCAGCAGTGCCTTGCAGCTCAGTTCTGCTATTTTTTCAGGAAGCAGATCAGGATGTTCTTTCTAAAAGCAACAGCTCCAAAAATCCTGATGTGCTTCATCCCAGCCCCTCAGGACATGCAGTCTCAAAGCTGTTTTTAACCAGAAATCCCCACTACACTGACACGTTTTTGTGTAACCCAGAAACACCCAGAGCTTGGCAGCTCCACCCAGGGCCAAGCACACATCCAGAGAGGCCTTGAAGTTCTCCTGGTGCTCCCAGCCTGCCCTCAGAGCCAGGGGACTGTCACCCCTCAGACTGGGCATGGGGGGGATGAGTGGCTTGAAAAGCATGGACAGGCATGTGACAGCAACCTGCTGTTCAACCCCCTGAGGATCCAACCAACACAGCCAGGATACTGTGTTCCCTTTAGGATGGAGGATAGAAGCAAGTGTCACAGCTGTGCAGAAGTGCAGGGAAAACCCAGGAATGCCTGGAAAGCAGCTGGAAACGCTGCCAAAGAACACTGAGCTGGCTGAGGAACAGCACTGGAGTGAATCAATGGGATGCTGCTCACTCTAGAGACCTCAGCCAACCCCTGGTGTGAGAGGTTTCCAGAGTTCTGGCTGTGCCAGGGGCCATGCAGGGGGAGGCTGCTCGTGGTGCTACCTTGATTGCTCTCCTGACAATCATGATGGCATCGTGCAGGGACCGCTCCGTCTCCTCCATGAACTGCTCCGCTCCGCCCCGCAGGATTATGGTGCAGGTCTTGGCCTTGGGGCAGCCAGTGAAGAAGTTGTACCTGCCAAAGGCACAGCACAGGGAGGGCTTTGGTGATGGAGAAGCTGCTGCTGGACAGGCAGCGTGGGAACAGAGCCAACCCTGCTGCTGTGTCCCCCTCACAGCCTCATCCTGGGCTAGGAAGGAGCAGAGCCAGCGAACAAAGAAGTGAGATCCAAGGTGACCCAGGAAAATCCACTCTCTTCCTGTTGCCAGGGATTCACGCCGAACTGGTGCTCCCGATTTTCACTTGGCAGGAGCACAGATGGCAGCAGCCAGCCCCAAACAGGACTGCTCCTCCAGCAACAGGAAGGACCCCAGTGTATTATCCCCAGCTCCACCCGCACCGACAGGGAAGTGTCCCTCTGCAATATCAGAAGAGTGCCACAATCAACCCCAAAATGTGTTGCTTTTCCATTACAAATGAATCAATACCACTGTGCTTTCCACAAGGTACTGAGGAATAAATATCTATTTTTAAAAGCATATAAAAGAGTTAAGGTCTTGATGAAATCTTGCTCCTGCCCCCCCCCGCACCTCCAGCCTCGAAAATCAGCTTTTGGATACAACAAAATAAATACATGTTTTGTAACAACCTTGTTTTCACCCCAATGCCTTGAGAGATGCTGAACCTGCCAATGCTTCTACCCCAACTTTTCCACCTGCTACTGAGGGCTCACAGGGTACCACAGGTCTGCAACTGGTGCATTTACCTCTCTCCCCCAATCTGAGTCTCCTCAAAGAGCTCACAGCGGCCCAGCACATCATCCGACAGGGCATTCACACTGGTCTGGATGGAGCCACCACAGGCCTGCAGGGAACGGAGATAAAGCACGGAATTACCAGTGCTCACAATCCACACCAACCTCCCAGCAGGATCCACTCCCCTGGGACAGCCCAGCTGCTGAGTTGGTGCAAACCCATTCTGTAGGTCAGACTCAGGAAAACCCTTCTCCCTCCCTCCCATCCCATGGATCCAGGCAGGCCACCCACATCAGGAACAACCCTCAACAGCAAAATAAGATTATGCAGCTTTGAGGTGCTGACTCACAGGCTCCAGAGTCCAGCAGATACACAAAGCAAGCTCTGGAAAAAAACCACTCATGATGGAACAGGCAAGACCTTGGGAAAATAAACCTCTACTGATGCATTGATCAGAACTTACAATATTTAACACCACCGGAGAAACAAAAGAGCAGTGTGGATGCAATCAGTGTGTGACAGTTCATTCCACCAAGGAACAGCCTTGTCCTTTTACATCCATGTCAGAACAGTGCCATCAGTGACCCAGTGCTGCCCTGGTGGGGCGTGACCAGCCTGGCACCGTCAGAACTGACCACCAAGGCTTCTCTCCAAGCCAAAGGGGCTCACCATCATGGTTCTCTTGAGATCCTCGTCCGGGACGCGGCCGGCACAGAACATGTCCCTGTCTGCGAAGTACTGGGTGGCCACGTCCCCGATGGGAAGCTTGGACAGGACCACCTTGGCTCCTGACTTGTGGATTTTGTCTAGTTTGTCATACAGGATGTTCCACTCGGCATCCACGATGGCCTGGTAGTCCTGGCAGGGAGGAGAGAGGCACAGGTGTTCTGTGACATGGGACTGGGAATGCCCCACGTGCAGCCCTGGCACAGAGCTGCTTCCCAGCATTCTGGGTAGAAGGGCCCTGCTATGCCACTTCTACCACTGTTGGCCCTGCTATGCCACTGCCTGAACAGGAACCTTGTCTGCTTGAATTTGTGGAGGCTCTTGCACCATTCCAAGCACTGCTTGGGAAGCTTTCCCTGCAAGGCCCCTTGTTAGGCCTAGGGCAGTCACCACACAGCTGATGGCTCAGCACAGCACAGCGGGGACACAGTGACACCACAGAAACGTGTCCTAAACCTGCTGTGATTCCAAGTCTGCTGTACCCTCATTCCAAGTCTGCCATACCCTCCTCCCAAATGAGGCACCACAACCCATCAGGTGTTTTTGAAGGTGAAGGATGTGCAGAGGGCAAACTCATTTATCATGGAACGGTTTGGGTTGGAAGGGACCTCTAAAGGTCATCTTATTCCACCCCCGACCTTCCACTCTCCCAGGTTGCTCCAAGCCCTGTCCAACCTGGCCTTGGACATTTCCAGGGATGGGGCAGCCACAGCTGCTCTGGAAAACCTGTGCCAGGGCCTCCCACCCCTATAGGGAACAATTCCGTCCCAGTATCCCATCTATCCCTGCCCTCTGGCAGTGGGAAGCCATTCCCTGTGTCCTGTCACTCCATCCCTTGTTCCAAGTCCCTCTCCAGTTCTCCTGGAGCCCCTTTAGGTACTGGCAGGGGCTCTGAGCTCTCCCTGGAGCCTTTTCCAGGTGAACATCCCCATCTGTCCCATCCTGGCTCCGGAGCAGAGGGGCTCCAGAGGAGCATGTCCATAGCCCTCTTATCTTTTCCTCATCCCACCGGACAAGCAGATCCCACGTCTCACAGGGATAAGGAAGCAGGACAGGCTCCCTTTGGCTCTTACCTCCACCGTGTTGACTCTGACCTCGGCGTTGTCCTTCTCAGCCTTGAGCTCCAGCTCCACGTTGAGCAGGGCGATTTTGGGGGACTGGTACTTCTTGGGCTGCATCTCAAACCCAGCGTAGGAGAAGGTTTTCTTAAAGGCAACTCCAGCCACCAGCTGTGAGTCCTGGAACACAGGGATTTGCCTCAGGCTAAGCCCCCCAAGCTTTTCTCCACAGTGTTAATAACTCCCACAGGGGACTCTCTGCTTCCAGAGGCCTCATTTACAAAGCCTTCCCAGCACTGTCTCCTTTGATTAACCCACTTTGAGAGGAAACAAGCAGCAAGGATTTCTTTCAGCTCACAAAACCAGTTTCCTCTGTACCCCTCAAGACTCTGCAGCCAAAAACTCCACACAACCTGAAGATGAAGGAAGGGAGCAATCACTTCTCTCCCTCATCTCTTTTTCCCATTGCTACCCTTTGAACATGGATACTTCTCATCCACAGCCCCACTTGGGGTTGGTTTTTGCTCTGGTTTGTTTTTCCAAGCTCCATCATCACCTCCAAGATTTTCAGCAGCAGGACAGCCCTGCCCAGCACCAACCCCTGACATGAGCTCCCTGATTTCCTGGATGAAGAGAAATCAGGATCTAAATCTCCCTCTCCACAGGGGCTGTCCCACAGCCAGAAACAATTCCCTACCACGTACCCAGGTGCAGTCCCAAACACAACAGGTTTTCCAGCACTATGGCATAAACCACACATCCCACCTACCCTGCCCCTACTAGATCAGCTCCTTCATGAGGTTTTTCTTGCATTTTTCTCAACTCAGTAATCCTACACACAGGCAGGGCTTTTGTACGCAGAAGTAACAAAGATTTCCCACAAAAAAAGAAATTCATTATTTGCAGAGATACAAATGGAACTTGTATCAGTAACAACATCTGCTGCAGAAGGCAGTGAGGTGAAGAGTGTAGCTGGCTCAAAAAACAGATTCTCTACCCGTGGAAGAGAAATCCAGCCCTATTTGCCAAGCTTTCTCCTCACATCAACAGCTTTGTTCCACTTTGGGAATTCCCCAACAGGCATTGCCAAGCCAGGCTGCATTCCTGCTAGAGCCAACCCACCACCAGAGCTGTGATCCCTGTGTCCATCCCTTCAGGACAGGCTCCAACAACACTTACTTCCAAAGCTCCTCCTTGCACCTTCTTTATCCCGATCATCTTGAGCTGTAACAAGTCATCCAACATCATCACAGCATCTACAACCATCTTGGAGAAAAACTCCTTGCTCTGGGAGATGAGCTTGGAGCTCAGGGCTGTGGCTGCACACTTTTCCAGGAGACTCCTCTGCTCACTGCATGAGAAGAAAAACACGGGATTGGTCACTTCCAAACCTTTCCACAAGCCCAAAACATTGTGTGGCTCCATTTATCACAAAATTATTTAGGCTGGAAAATACCTCATTTAGTCCAGCACTGCCAAGGCCACCACTGCCCCATGTCCCCAAGTGCCACATCCATAGGGCTTTGAAATCCCTCCAAGGGTGGGGACTCCACCATTGCCATGGGCAGTGAAGAAATGTTCCCAATCTCCACCCTGAGCCTCCCCTGGCACAGCTCGAGGGTGCTCCCTCTCCTCCTGTCCCTGTTCCCTGGGAGCAGAGCCCGACCCCCCCTGGCTGCCCCCTCCTGTCAGGAGCTGTGCAGAGCCAGAAGGTGCCCCCTGAGCCTCCTTTTCTCCAGGCTGAGCCCCTTTCCCAGCTCCCTCAGCCGCTCCTGCTGCTCCAGCCCCTTCCCAGCTCCGTTCCCTGCCCTGGACATGCTCCAGCTCCTCAAGGTCTCTCTGGTCAGGAGGGGCCCAAAATCCTCTCTGATAAACACAAAGATCAGCTCCCTCCCATCAATGGGGAGAACATGGCACACATGCAAATCCCAGTCTCCTTTCTAGAGCTCGAGCACCAGCCCAGCACTGACCAGGATGATTGGCTGTTACACACCTAAAACCAGACAAGAGCGGGTCCCTTCCCTCATCCCAAGGCAGGAAGAAGTTTATGAAACCCTCTGGAAGTTGCACATTCTCTGAAGTACTAACTCAGGTAATGTTTGTGCAGCAGAGTGGATGATACAGAGACAGCAGGGAAACATGGATCCAACTGCCAGGCTCTATCCCCCCAGTCCCTGCTGACCCTGGGAACCACTGTATTTTCCATCATAAGACAGCATTTGGTTTGGTTTTTTCAGCCTTTTTTCAGCATTTGGTTTGGACAACCCATTTTGGTTTATTCAAGATGCTTATGAAGGGGAAATACTTCAAACTGACCACAGGTATTAGCAAGGTGAAGCAGACAAGAGTGTAAAATCCAGGGAGGAAAGGAACTCCAGTGTTCTCACCTCAGCTGAAGGGATCACTTCATTACTGCTATGAGCTATCTACCTGGATGTGTGACAGCTAAAAAGGGATCTGATCCTCAGGGAAGTGCTGAGATTTAACACTGCCACTGACTGCAGCAAGAGCTGCAAGACTCCACCGCTGCAAAAAAGAAATCAGGCCACTTATTTTGGTGCCCAGCTTTCTCCACGAGCATTGGAAGACACTGCCCTACATTATTCCCTGCAGCCGAGTGAGAGCACGGCATTGCCCTGGGAGCAGCGGGAAATTCCAAGTAAATTGGGAATAACCCCAGTGTGGGGCTGCAGCTGTTTGGTCCCACCTGGAGACCTCAGCCAGAGCCACGGAATTCAGGAGCACCCTCACACCACTTAACTGGAGCCCGGAACACAACCAGGTCATCTCCAAGGGAAACTTACTCTTTATCCTCCTTCTTCACGGAGACAGCGATGTCTTTGATCTTGTTCACAGCCTGGCAAAAAGGCAACAGCTGGATTAATGATTTATGCTCCCAAGCTGATGAGATCTCCAGCCTCTCCCTTTGTATTTTATCTTTTGTTCTCTGCTTTAACGTCACTGAGGTTTCAAGCTTTTAAGTTATTCCACCCCTTCCAGCGCAGTAATTCCAAGGAACATGCCAATGTATGAGGAGTGGGAAGAGGCTCAGAGCTGCTCTGCTGTTTTCAGCACAGATCCTGGGAATCAAGGGGCTACTGAGTGACTGAACCTCCTAAAACTCAGCTTAACGGGACCAACAGGCTCCAGGAGACACAAGGTTTACTAAGGAGTAGCAGAGAACAGGAGAACGGGTAACGAGTTTTCCCACTTATTCATTTTTCCTTGGAAAAACATCCAAAGGAAGCGACAGCACTCCAGAGGTACCCACTGGCAACAGCAGGCACAGGCACCAGAAGAGGCAGCTGCTGCCTGCAGCGAGACACGAGGAGATCGCCGCTGTCACTCCCCACGCCCATTCCAAAGGGAGTTTTCCCTGGAGCGTGTCCTTATCCCCGCGTGGCACAGCCTGTCCCCCCCGCTCTCCCTCCTGGGGCAGCCGAGCCTCACCAGCTGCGTGGCCGTGCGGAAGGCCCGGATGATGATCTGGGGATGCAGCCCCTCCTCCACGTAGGGCTTCACCTGCTTCAGGAACTCGGCCGCCAGCAGGGTCACGGACGTGGTGCCATCACCCACCTGCACGGACAGGGACACTGGCTCACCCCCACGCTGGGTCACCCCCCAACAGTGGCTGCAAAACCGTGCCGGGACTTCCAGGGAAGCCAGACTTCAGGATTTTCTCTGGTCACAGATTTGTGGGTGAATTCCTCAGGGATTCAGAGTGGTTTGGCCAGGAACGGACCCTAAAGCCCACCTCATTCGTGCCATGGGCAGGGACACCTCCCACTATCCCAGGTGGCTCCAACACCCACCCAACCTGGCCTCGGACACTTCCAGGGATGCAGGGGCAGCCACAGCTTCTCTGGAAAACCTGTACCAGGGCCTCACCACCCTCACAGGGAATTCCTTCCCAATATCCCATCTAACCCTGCCCTCTGGCAGTGGGAAGCCATTCCCCCTTGTCCTGTCCCTCCATCCCTTGTCCCGAGTCCCTCTCCAGCTCTCCTGGAGCCCCTTTAGGCCCTGGAAGGGGCTCTGAGGTCTCCCTGGAGCCTTCTCTTCTCCAGGTGAACACCCCCAGCTGTCCCAGCCTGGCTCCAGAGCAGAAAGAATAAATCCCAGCACTCCACAAGCAATTCCCACCAGTTAACACAAAGGCCAGGGAAGCACTGACACTCAGGCTGCTGCCTGTTACACTCCTGGGCACAGCCAGGCTCCCCTCCCACCTCTGCATCCTGGGATTTGGCAATGTCCACCAAGGTCTTCGCAGCCGGATGGACGACGTCGAGCAGCTTCAGGATGGTGGCACCATCGTTGGAGATCGTGGCTTTGCCTGGGATTGGAGGAGAAAAGGAAGTTAAAGACAGTTTTACACTACCAGGCGTAAAGCCCTGTCTCAAGGGGTGTCTCAGGGCGGTCTCAGCAGGTTCCTCTGTTCCACCAAATTTGTGTCTTTTCAGCCCATTTTTGGAGCACTCACTTAAGTCAGTCAGAGCAGAACAACTCTCCACACCACCAAAGGTTTGGAATTAATTTCCCTCTTCTCAACAGCCTCCCCAGACAGATAAAAACATACTGTACTCTGACACTCACATGAAGAATCTAGAAATCTTATTAGTTCTTAGATAAATTTAAATGAAACTATCTTTTTTAACAAGGATTTATTACAGTCCCTATTTGTAAAAACTATTTAAAGACAATAGTATGACTTTTCATCCCACCCTCTAGTAAAAAAAAATAGTTTGGTGACTTCATACAAGTCTTTTCAAAGTGAGGGCAAAGCTCATCCCTGAATCACACTCCAAAAAAAGATTAAAAATCAACCCAGTAACATCCACTTACCTCACACTCAGCCTCAGAAGTGCTGAGTAACTCCACAGGTTATCATGAGCCTCATTTAAAAATAAATAGAGATGACCAAAAATACCTGAACACCACGTTCAAGACACTGTTTCTCCTTTCTGGCAAGGGCTTACATGCCATACATCCAATCCCACTAAGCCTGGATCTCCCCTGTGCTCCAGCTCAGGCTGGCAGCAAACAGGGAATCCTCAGGCTGGACTGACAATTATCCTCTGTCCTACAGGGGACGTCAAGGAGCTGAACTGACACTGAGACAGAAACTGAGCCTCTGCCATGAGAGCCAAGCTTAGCACAGGGCGAGGACGCTGAAATTTACATATATGCAAATTGATTCGGTTTAATTGATACAGAGATGAAGTAAATACACTGCACCGGGAGACTCGTCCTGGGTCCCTCCTGCAGCGCCAGCGCTCACCGCGATCATCCACGATGAGCTTGTCCATGCCGCGCGGGCCCAGCGTGGTGCGCACGGCCTCGGCGATCACCTGGCACGCGTTGATGTTGCTGACGAGCTGCGGAATGCCCTGCGACGTGTCCGTGCCCTCCTTCAGCAGGATAACCGGAGTGGGCTGCGGACGGAACCATGGCACAGCCGTTACCCCCATCCCAACAACTGCAGCAAACCCCTTACAGCCCAGAGAGCTACAGCCGTGCAAGACCCAGACCAGAACCTACAGACTCCTTGTAATTCCTCTGCTCCGCACCACCCAACCGCTTTCCAGCTCCCACAGCGTTGGGATTTCACCCAACTGCTTCCGCTATAGGCTCTGGGACCGTTCAGTAACTGTCCCAAAAATAAGGGGGCTTCCTTGGTGCAGGGTTGCTCAGTAAGGTTCTGATTCTGATGCTGGAGAAAACAGTACATGTAGGAATTACTGAGACAGTGAGGAACCAAATTCAGGTGGTGGAAGCACCAGAGAAGCTGTGGCTGCCCCATGCCTGGAAGTGTCCAAGGCCAGGCTGGACAGGGCTTGGAGCAACCTAGGATAGCAGAAGGTGTCCCTGCCCACGGAGGGGGTGGGCCTGGATCATCTTTAAGGTCCCATCCAACCCCAACCATTCCATGAGTGCTGCAACCATCTCAAGGGCAGAGCTAAGGCAAAGCCCAAACAAAGCCAGAATTTGGGAGGCACCAGTTTGGAACAGCCACCAGCAGGCAGAAAGCAAAATTAAACCATGGCTGTCACGCTGAGGGGTCACAAGTTCAAGACAAGGAGCTGGAGAGTGTTCAGTGAGAACCAAAAAGATCACGAAGGGTCTGGAGCATCTCTCGTATGAGGACACACTGTGGGAGCTGGGCTTGGTCAGTCTGGAGAAGGGAAGACTGAGAGGGCACCCCATCAATCCATACATGTATCTCCACGGTGGTGCCAAAAGGTTGGTGCCACTCTTTTTGGTGGTGCTCAGTGACAGAACATAAACTAAAAGAAAACAAGTTCCACCCCAAACTGAGGAAAAACTTATTTTCATGGAGGAGGGGCACAGCACAGGAACAGCTGCACAGGGAGGGCCTGGAGTCTCCCCCTCTGGAGACAACCCAAACCCACCTGGGCGCCTTCCTGTCTCACCTGCTCCGGTGATTTCTGGAGGTCCCTTCTAACCCTGACTATTTTGTGATCCCTGAATCTCGGGAAGATTTTGTGGCAGAAAACGTACAGCCTTCTTCCACACCCAGCAGAGCAGGCGTCTCAATGGAAAAGGAACCGTTTATCCCCGGGGAAATCGGGGTGGAGGCACATCCTCCTCCCGCACCACCGCGGGGCTCGGAGCCGGGGGGCGCCGGGGCCGGAGGGGACCCGGGGCCGAGACCCGGCGTTGCGGGATGGAGCTCCGGGAGCCGCCCCGCTCCCACCCACTCCAGCCAGCGCAGCCCGGG
>VZRJ01000749.1:100606-117817 GCA_013397565.1 Ptilonorhynchus violaceus
AGTCGGGGACGGGGGGACGGAGGGGGGACAGCGGCCGGGCCCGCGCGGCACTGACCCCGACCCCGCACCCCGACTCCGCACGCAGCCCCCGCTCCCCGGGCCGGCCGCCTCCGCTCTTGGCGCACCGTGATCCCGGGGTATTTCCCTTCCCTGCACCCCGGCCCCTTTGCGATTCATCTCCTATACCCCAATAGGGGTACGGGGGCGTTTCCCCTCGGTGCGCCCCCACGTAATGGCGTTCCTCCTGCTGCATCCACATGCGGGGGCATTTCCCCTCCTCTGCATCCCAATCTGGTTGCATTTCCTCTCCCGCATTCCCATCTGGGTGCATCTCCCCTCCTGCATCCTAATCCGGATGCTTTTTCCCTCCTGCATCCCAGCCCAGGTGCACATCCCCTCGCTGGACCCTGACCCCCTTGCATTTCCCCTCTGGGCCCTGTGATCCAGGTACATTTCCCATCACTGCACCTCAGCTCCATTGCATTTCCCCTCCTGCACCCCAATCCAGGAGCATTTCCCCTGCTGCATCCTAATCCAAGTGTGTTTCCCCTTTGTTCCCCTCAATCTGGGTGCCTATCACCCCTATCTCCTCCATGGTCCAGCTGCATTTTCCCTTTCACGTTGTGCACACCAATCCCAGTGTCTTTTTCTCCACATCCCTTCTCTGCCCCTGGGAATTGCTGCATCTTCCCCTGGAACACCCCAGAACCTTTGGGGCATTTTGGGTCCTGGGCCCAGCCAGGAGTTGGCATTGCCAAAGGGTGTGTTCCCTACCCCATGGTCCTGAGAATTTCCCCCTTTTTTCAGGAATTTTGCCTTTAGTTTTCCTTGCCTCTCAGCTCTGTCCTTTGACCCCCAGGTTTACGCATCCATGAGTACCTGTACTTCCAAGTGCTGAGCCCCGGAGACATCCGCTACATCTTCACTGCCACCCCGGCCAAGGATTTTGGTGGCGTGTTTGTAAGTGTTAAAAACTGAATTTGTCACTCTGGGTCCCCCCATCACAATATTGCTCCTTGATGGGGCTTAGTGATTGGGAGTTTTGATAGAAATGGATCTAATTGCTCTTCCATGAGCATCCTTGGCCCCAGCAGGCTTCCAGAGGTGAGGATTGGTCCCAGGGCTGGCTCTGAGTGCCCCTGCACCTGGGAGCCCAAAATCTCCCCTAAAGCAGCCCAGACAGGGATGAGCAGGCATGGGACAGTGGGGCTGGGAAGGGGAAGCAGCCCCAGTCCCCCCTGGCTCACCCCTGCCTGTCTCCTCGGAGAATACAAGGTACGACCAGATCCACCTGGTCCCGGCGGATCCTCCGGAAGCCTGCGGGGAGCTGAACAATGGGGTCTTCATCCAGGACCAGATTGCCTTGGTGGAGAGGGGGTAGGTCTGGCGTCACGGGAGCTGCTGGGTGGGACCCTCGGGCAGGAGGGGAGGTGCCTGTGGCAGCGAGGGTGACACTGCCATGGCCACATCTCCCCATCACCTCCAGATTCTTCCTGTGACTTTCCCCACGTGGGTAAATGAGGAAAATGTGAGGGTGTTCCTAGCCTGGAGTGTTTCATCCGGCATCTTTTAGCGTGTGGTGAGGTGGAAAAAACCTTATCTGGGTTCAAATTGACAGAGAGGAGGTTTAGATTAGACATTGGGAAAAAATTCTTCCCTGTGAGGGTGGGAGGGCCCTGGCACAGGTTCCCAGAGCAGCTGTGGCTGCCCCTGGATCCCCGGAAGTGTCCAAGGCCAGGTTGGACAGGGCTTGGAGCAACCTGGGATAGTGGAAGGTTCCCTGCCCATAAGATACCTTCCAGTGGAACCGGATGAGCTTTAAGCTCTCTTCCAACCCAAACCATTCCATGATTTTATTTTATATTTTCTTAGGAGTGTGGGTGGCTTGTGCCTAAAATACAGACTCAGGGGAGCAGAGTTTGGAGGAGGCGTGGAATCAGGGAGACAATCCCTAGTTTGGGGGTGTCCAGGCTTTGGAGCTACCTGCGGCCACCACAGGTGCGTCACTGTGCGGTCCCTCTGCGCCACAGGGGCTGCTCGTTCCTGTCCAAGACCCGCGTGATCCAGGAGCACGGCGGGCGGGCCGTGATCATCGCCGACAACGCCTACGACAACGACAGCTTCTACATCGAGATGATCCAGGACAGCTCCCGGCGCACGGCCGACATCCCCGCGCTCTTCCTGCTGGGCAGGGACGGGTACGTGCCCGGCCCGCCCTCCCGCGGGTGGCACAGCTCGTGGGAAGAGCCGAGGGGCAGCCTTGTCCCCTCACAACAGGGAGGTCCCGGTGGTCAGTGTGGCCGTGCCGGGCTTTGTGAGCCGCGTTTTGCGTGGATTCGGTCGCGGTTCGTCCGCAGGGTTTGAGCTGGGTTGTGGTTTGTGCTCGGGTCTGGGCTCCGCTCCCAGCACCTGTCACCCCTTTGTCCTTCCAGGTACATGATCAGGCGCTCCCTGGAGCAGCACGGGCTCCCCTGGGCCGTCATCTCCATTCCTGTCAATGTCACCAGCATTCCCACCTACGAGATGATGCAGCCCCCCTGGACCTTCTGGTAGCAGCAAGAAGCAGCTGACGTGGATCGAGGACTTCCCACTGAATCCCAGGATCTTGCCCTAAGGACCAGGTTTGAGGAAAGGGTCCCAACGTGCTCCAGAGATCCCGCTGGATTCGGCGACGGGGAGATTTCTGCTGGCACCGGTGTGGGCCAGGGGCAAACACCAGTGCCAGGGGGGAACCTTGAACCTGGCACGGAGCTGTGACTTTGTGGGAGGGAGGTGAGGGCCCAGAGCAGGCCAGCACTTCCCTGGAAACATTTTAACTTGTGCTGCTGATTTGGAGGGATGCAGGACTGGCAGGGATGGGAGGGAGAGCGATACAGGCCTGGTCTGTACTATCAGGGCTTGCCCAATGTCTGTATATTTTTGTCTGAACTAATGAAGTCTGAGTAAGTTTTAGAGAAAGGGAAGTTTCTCTTTTATTTCCAGCAGTCAGGGGATGAAGGGATAAATCTCATCCCCAAATTTTTTTCCTAGTAAAATTCCTCAAGTGCCTCCCCCAGCTGGGGCAGGGCTCAGTCAGACCTGTGATGCACTGGGGTGAAGCAGCCTCATGGGACAGCACAGCCTCCAGCACCTGTCCCCAAGGGTGGGCTGGTCACAATCCAGAGCCCACACTTCCACAGGTGTCCGTTCCCTCATCCCCAGACCCATATCCCCACAGGAGCAGCCCCTGGGTCATAGCCCCCTGTGCACTCACCACCCTCCAGTTTACCAGTACGAAGCACAGGGTCCCAGTTCTCACCAGTCTCGGTTTATTACGAACACTGAAGGGGACGCGGCCCCGGGACGGTCGGGGACAAGCAGCGGGAGCAGGGCTGGCGGTGATGGCAGTGTCAGGGGTGTGGCACCCTCAGTCTCACAGTCCAGCTGCCACGGACACAGCGGCAGGAAAACAGCTCCCCAAAATCCATGGAGGAAGGAAATAACCCCGGCTGCATCCCTGACCTGCTGCCTGTCCGTCGCTTGGAGCCGTGCTCCCCCTCCAGCCACGTGGTCCGCAGACAGGGACACCGGAGCGTGGTGTGGCTTCGTGGGTGGCAGCATGGGATGGATGACAAGGGGATGTCCAGCAGGGCCACTCGGTGCTGGGACGTCTCCATGTGGGACCACTGGGTGCAGGGAAGGACGCAGCACCACACTGCATCCCTGGGCACGGCTGATCCCACGCGGGCACATCCTCGTCCTGCAGCCGGATGGAGGAACAACTCACTGCAGAACCCAGAATGTCTTTTGGGTTTTGGATGACACCACAGCCCATGGCAGCTCCTAGCCATTCTCCATCCCTAAATGGTCCTGCAGTCACTGCACGGGGCTCTGCGTCGTGGGGAGGATGGGCCGAGTCGGGAAGGAGGTGCCTGCAGGGTCAGCTCTGCTTTCCCAGCTGGCCTCGAGCATCTGAGCCACCCTCCAAGGTGTCCCTGTCCCCCTGCAAAATCCTCCTGCCCCTCACTGCTCACCAAGGCATGGAATGGAGGAGATATAAGGGCCCCAGCTCCGTAGTGTGTAGATAGTGCTAATATAGACATTAAATAGTACCCCTCGTGCACAGACACATGGACACACACACACATTCCCCTCGTCCCTGCGGGGTGGGAAGGACAAGCTCCTCCGCATCCACGGCCGGCACAGACACGGCGGAGCAGCCTCGCGGGTGGCCACAGGTGACCAGCGTGGTGTCCCAGGGGCTGGCTGGATCCCACTCTGCTCCAACCTCCCCTGGGAGCACCAGCCAGCCCCCCTGGGAACTGGGATGTGGTGGAGGGCCACCGGCTCACAGCTTGTCCTCACAGGGAGGACGGGACAGCCTGACACACACACACACACGGACAACACGGACAGGCGGGAGCAGGGCCTGCCTCCGGCTCCCGGCTGCCCCACTGCGGCACCTCGGGCACGCGGCGCCCA
Organism: Ptilonorhynchus violaceus; assembly: GCA_013397565.1. NCBI lineage: Eukaryota > Metazoa > Chordata > Aves > Passeriformes > Ptilonorhynchidae > Ptilonorhynchus > Ptilonorhynchus violaceus. The sequence continues at coordinate 105,068 of VZRJ01000749.1, forward strand.
CCCGACCCCACAACACAACCCTGTTCCAAGTATTAAAGCTGCTGCCTCTCGGAGGAACCCCCAGGCCCTTCCCTTCCCGGCCCTTCCCTCTCCTCTCGCCCGGGGCCAAGATCAAACGTCAGTCATCTCATCCTCCAGCTCGGCGTCGTCCGTCTCTCCTTCGCCCTCCTCCTCTTCGTCCGACGTCACGTCGGCGTCGTCGGCTTGCGCGAGGCACTTGGGGCACGAGCAGGTAAACAAGTAGTTCTCCCTGGAAGGTGGGAAGGCAGGAGGAGAAAGAGGGATGGTGTTGAGACAGGTACCATCCCACACTGCTGCTGGGCATGGGCTTGGGGACAGAGCAGCCAGGAAGGGGCACAATATGTCAAACCCAGAGCAGCTTGGGGGTTCCATCCTGCTGGCTCAAGTGGGGTAAAGGTACTCCAGGTGGAGAGGGGGATTCCTCAGCCCCACACGGGTGATGGGACATGGGACCACCAGCAGGAGCCTCTACCCTTGAGGGGCAGAGAAGAAAAAGGAAGGTGGCGGGGACAGGAAGGCTCTACAGGAGGGAACTGCAGAGAGGTGCAAGCCTGCAGAGAGACAGGGGAACCCAAATCCTTGGTCCCCAAGGCTACAACCCATTACAAGGAGCTCCAAGCACCAGAAGCACCACGTGCTGCACGCACACCCTGCCACAAGCCCACTGAAGTTCACAGCAGCCCATGCACAGCACACACATCCCCATGGTGGGAATGCTCCCCAGACTGTTGGGGGTGCAGAGGATTGTGGGGTCCCCCCAGGTACCTCCAGGCATCCCCTACCTGAGTATCTTGTTGCGGCTGTGTCTGCTCCGCTCCCTCTGACAGCAATCTAAGTAACTGATGCAGATCTCCTGTGAGCAAAGAGAAATGGGTTGGGCTCAGAATGGCTTCCTGTGATCCCAAAGCAGCAGGATTCGTCCCAGTCCCTCTCAGTCAGGCAGAAACACAAGCTCTGGCAGCCCCTACACAGGATGGGAATTGAATTCCTCTGCCAGGATGATGCAGGACACAGAAGCTATTGGGGCTGGGTCCATGGGGCATGTAGGGGACACAGGGACAATGCCAAGGTGTGATGTTGCCTCAGGTCCACCCAGGCCCTGCTGTCTCACCTCTCCTGCTTCGATGTCCTCCAGAGCAGTGAGATGCAGGAGGAAGTTGTTTTCTGGGAAGGATGTCTCAGCATTGGGGATGCAGCTGTGGTTACCTATGGGCAAGACAGTCTCTTAGGCATTGCTAAATGCCTAAGTGGCTCCTGGAACCTACGTGACATCCGAGTCCATCCAAGCCATTCCACAGCCAGGGAAGGTGCCAGGAGACACTGAGAGAGCAGCCAGGCCCCAGGGCAGCATCCATCCCACCCACCTCATCCCATGGATGGCAAGCACAAACCCCTTTCTCCAGAGGCTGATAGGAAGAGGTGAGCCAGCCTAGCATGGGACATTTCCCTCTGCACTACTGACTTTCCTCCCAGTCCTTGTGTGACTTACAGCAGCTCTGGAGCACGTAGAGCCCCGATCCCTCGCAGTTGAGGAACTCTCCCGACTCTGCAGAACAGAGAGAGGGGTTAGAGCTTCGCATGGATCATTGCTGCTCTTCCACACACGAGCACACATGAAGGGATGTCCATAAACATGGAACACACACTGCCAGCTCTGCTTTGGGGCCGGGTGCTGGAGGGTGATTTCCCAATGGCCTTTCCCTCCCACTGGGAGGGGATGGAGGATGAAAATTTGTATCCCAAGGCTCCCTGTCCTGTTCCCGCACTCCCACAGCCTTACCCTTCTCGATGTCTTTGTAGAGTTGGTCGATGAAGGCGTCCAGCTCCTCCCGCTGCAGCATGGGCAGATCCAGCGCATCGCACGCGTGCACCCACTGGCTCAGGGAGCTGTCGGGAAACGGGGGACACTGTCACAGCCCCACAGTGCTGCCCAAAGCAGCAGGACACAGTCACAGCCCCACAGTGCTGTCAGGAAGCAGGGGACACCGTCACAGTCCCACAGTGCTCTCCAAAGCAGCAGGACCAGCCACAATCCCGCAGTGCTGTCAGCACACGGTGGGACCTCGCAGAGGGGATCCAAGGTGGCTCTGCGCAGCCAAGGTGTGGCAGAGGGATGCGAAAGGGTTGGACACAGACAGGATGAAGTTTTTAAGTCTGCCTCTCCCTTCCCCTCTCTTAAACCCATTTACATTCCACATTTACGAGCCCACATTCAACATCTCCGCTGCCCTGCCAGGAGCACCCACAAAGCCCCATTACCTGGTTCCTATGCCCTGGCCATTGGTCCCGACGAGGGCAAAGAGGGATCGAAAGCCTTCTGGAGTGAACCACTGCAGAAGGGAGATGAGAAAAGAACTGAGCCCAGGCCAGCCTGCAGGAGCACCCTGCTCTGCAATGCCTCAAATGCCACAGGGAGCTTTGGGGGAAGCAAGGAATGGGCAGAGTCCCGAGGGAAGCCCTGGCCAACGCTCCTGGGCTATTGGGGAGGCAGATCCACTCACCCTGCTGAGATATTCATCATAAAGGGCTTCGGTGAAGAGCAACCGCAGCAGCTCCAGCTGGCCCTGGCAGGACAAAGCAGAGTGTCAGGGTGGGAGGTGCCGTGGGTGTCACCCCCAGGCTGTGGCCGAGCCCAGCACAGGCCAGAAGGCTCTGGAAGGACTTAGGCTCCTCAGCCTGCCCTGCATGGCTGGAGGCTGCTGCCCTCACAGCAGTGAAATCCATTCATTTTAGCAGCAAAAGCCACCTACTCAGCAGCTAAATATCATGCTGTCCCAGCCCACAGCAGAAGCTTCTCCCCCACAGGAAGGAGCAGCACATCCCATGGAAGCACCACAAGGCCAAAACCCTCTAAGCCACCCATTTCCTCACTGTCAGGGTCCCCCCTTTAAGCCTGGAATTTCCAGTTACCCATCCCTGCTGTAATGAGGCTTCTGCAACTGGGCTGAGACACAGGCAGGAGAAGGCAGGCTTGGGGATTCAAGAACTGCCTGGTCTTACCTTAAATTTGTCCCCCAGCAGCTTGTGCACAATCTCCTCTTCTTCATTTGCTGTCTTGCTGCAGAACTGAGAGAAGGCCTCGATCCACCACTCCTTGTCTTTAGCCTGCCAAAAGAATCAAGCAGAGGCATTGCACCAACACCACTTTTCTCCCCAGCCCAGAAAGAGGGAGGATTGTCAAGAGTAAATGCTGAGAAAGCCAGGCCAAAGAAACAGAGCCTTGGGAATAACATCCACAATGGGATAATGAAACCACCCACTGGCAGCTGCAGCTCCAAGCTGCAGATGTACCTGTTTGATGGTGGCGACCATCCTGGCCATCAGCATGATGCTGGAAGTCTCCGGGGGATAATGCATGTTTCTGTGGGAAAAGAATGGAGAAGAGATGAGCAGATCAGGGCTGGTATGGAAATAAAAACCTGGAGGGAGGCAGAGGCAGCTGCCATACGTGTGGTCAGCCTTGTGCTGATCTATCACACCAAAGTGGCCAGTGCGGCATCACTGTGTGAGGATCTCGTGGAGAATCCTGCTCCAACCATACAAACAATCCCCTTCTATCCCAAACCCAGCTGAGGTTTGGGACAAGATTTGGGGCAGGGATGTCGCTTCTTCCCTCTGGGACCATTGTTTTTGGAAGCAGGGACAGCAATTTATGGACCCATGGGATGCTACAAGGAGGATCTCCCACAGGCTGGAGATCTGCAGGAGCACCATAAAACTGCAGGAGTGAGGGATGTGAAGCTCAGTGCTTTGCAGCTCTTTACTGTGACAAAAACAAGGACTGCTCGGCTGTGTGTCCAAACCCTTGGGCTGCCAACACCACATCCCCCAACCAGCAGGTAGAGCTGGGCAGAGTCCCACGGCCACCCCCACCCTCCAGCCACCTCCTGCACGGATGCAAAGCAAGGAGCCAGCCCAGGAGAGCCTCCTCCTTTGCTACGGAGCAGCAGGCAGGTTGATCCCTACCTCCATGCCTCCTGCAGCTTGTTGAGGGGGTGCGTGGGGTCGTCCCGGGACGGGCCGAGGCAGAGGACCTGGTGGTACTGCTCCAGAGCTGCCTGCCTGCACTCTGCACTGCAGTACGTCACCTGGAGAGAGGGCACAGCGCTGGCACTGGCTACGGCAGCAGGAAAGGGGGCTCCTAGATCCAGCTGTGCCCCCTCCCTGACCAGCAGAGCCCCGGCTCTTTAGCCCATAGCATGGAAAGGCAGACACCCACGTTGGGCAGCACAAGAGCCTGGCTAAGTGCAAAGGACTCAGCGACCCCGAGAAGATCACAGCTCCTCCTGGCAGTCCCGTACCTGGCAGCGGGGACACTGCTGGTGCAGGTCCTTCCGGATGCTGCACTGCTCCGGGTGAGGCAGCACCAGAGAGCTCTTCCCCAGCAGGCGCTGGGCGTTCTCCTCCGCCGTCTCCAGCGCCCGCAGGCAGTGATCACAGGCTGCGGGCAGACAGCAAGGGTGGATGGGTGCGTGGATGGATGGATGGATGGATGGATGGATGGATGGATGGATGGATGGATGGATGGATGCCAAAGGAAAGCCTTTGGAAAGGAAAGGGGCCAGAACCCAGGGCAAGACAATGCAACTGGTATCAACATCAGAAAGGCACAAGGGGATGGAGCTTGGATGGGGCTTAGAGCAACCTGGTCAAGCAGAAGGTGTCCCATCCCATGGCAAGGGTGCAATATGATCTTTAAGGTCCCTTCCAACCCAACCCATTCAGTAAGTCTATGGTGGCACGTGGTACATTCCTCCAGAATTGATGAAGTCACCATTCCTCAAATGACACCTCAACTTGTCAACAGTTTAGTGCAGAGCCAGAAAAGGCAGCAGGGCCACCTTTATAGCAGTGCAGCGGTGCTAAGACAAACCCAAAGCCTTCCCCCGACACCGGGCAGCTCCTCTGGGGTCCCGCGGTCACCTCCCCGGGACAGGGGACAGGGATGGGGACCTGCCGCCAGCGCCAGCCGCTCACCTCGGTAGTTGTACAGGGCATTCCACAGGAACTGGGATGACACCACCGGCCTCTCCACGAAGACTGTTTCCCCTTTGCGGATGTTTCTGGTGGCGAACAAGCCCTTTCCCTGCCGAGGGACAACCGCGGGTCAGGGACGCGCCCGAAGCCGAGTCATACCCGGGGGCTGAGGGAACCCCCCCCATCCCGAGGGGACCCTGCGGGCTTCTCCCTCCTCTTTGCCCCCCGAAAACTGGGCAGGAAGGGATGGACTCACGGAGGGGAGACGCGGGCTGCTCACCTTGGCGCTGCTGATGAACCGCGCCTCCGCCGCAGCCCCGGCGTGTCCCCCCGCCGCGGCCGCCATCTTCGGGCGGCGACTTCCCCGCCCTGACCCGCCGGGCAGCGCCTCTTCCTCTTCCTCCTCCTCCTCCTCTTCCTCCTCCTCCTCCGCCCCCAGCGCCCCTCAGGGGCCCGCGCTCGCCATCGCCCCCGTCAGCCACGGGGCGCGCGGGGCCCGGGGGCCCCGGTGGCCCCCCCTTCCTCAGCCCCCCGCCAGCCTCCGAAAACACCGTCAAAACACCGCCAAAACACCCCAAAACGGCGCCGAGGCGCCTCCACTGGCACCCCAATTCCTACGAGAGTTTCGCTGTCTCTCCCCTATTAATAATTATTGTTTGCTGGTAGAGGAAGAGCCATCACAGCCCTGTCAGGCGGTAACACAAGGTGCCCTCTCACGGGAGGTCTCCGCTCTTAGGGAGAGGAGGCATCGGCCGCTGCCCTGCGCACCCAAAACTGACCCGACTTTACCCAAAAACCCTTCAAACCACGCTGATGTGGCCACTCTGCCCTCGCTATCTCCTGCTCGGCAGTCTGCAAAGCCTAAAATTAAATCCACGGAAATGCGTGTTAGGTCGTATTTATTCACAGCGCCGAGGCTCAGCCCCGCTCCTCGCTGACCGGGCGGCGGGAGCAGGGTTGGGAATTTGGGACGGTGCCATATTCAGGGCTGTTTGGAGTCACTTGGTGTCACTAGATGTCACTGTCGGCTCGTGGCGGGGACACCACACCGGGTGACAAAGCTGGAGCTGCCACGTCCGTGCCCGGGGCAGCAGCTGGAGCGCGGCCGCAGGGCCGGACACTGACCCACAGCGTGGCCGCAGGGCCGGACACTGCTCCGGCCGTCCGGGCGGGTGACACGGGACAAACAGGCTGCCAGGGACACGTTCCCTGCCTGTGCTGCGGGATCCAGCCCCGCTGGAGCCAGCGCTGGGCTGTGCAGGGCACCCTCCATCACACTGTGCCCACGGCGGGGGCTACAAGGACAAGGTGGGGCAATGCTGCCATGATTCCTGTTGCCATCACATCCTCAGGGAATTGGGGAATATTTATGCGGGAAAAGCCCTCCAAGTCTAAGGAGTCCAGTGTTCCCCAGCACCACCACAGGGCCATGTCCCCAAGTGCCACATCCACATGGCTGTTCAATCCCTCCGGGGATGGGGACTCCACCACTGCCCTGGGCAGCTGTGCCAGGGCTGGACAGCCCTTTCCAGGAAGGAATTTTTCCAATATCCAACCTAAACCTCCCCTGGCACGACCTGAGGCCGTTTCCTCAGTGATTTCTTCCCGGGAAGGGTGGTCAGGCTTTAAGAAGGGGCTGCCCAAGGAGGTGGTGGAGTCCCCATCCCTGGAGGTGTCCAAGGAACAACTGGACATGGCACTCAGTGCTCTGGGCTGGGTGACAAGGTGGGGATCGGTCACAGCTTGGACTCGGTGACCTTGGAGGTCTTTTCCAGCCTCAATGATTCTGAGATGCCTCTCCTCCTGTCCCTGTTCCCTGGGAGCACAGCCCGACCCCCCCGGCTGCCCCCTCCTGTCAGGAATTGTGCAGAGCCAGAAGGTCCCCCCGAGCCTCCTTTTCTCCAGGCTGAGCCCCTTTCCCAGCTCCCTCAGCCTCTCCTGGTGCTCCAGCCCCTTCCCCAGCTCCGTTCTCTTTCCTGGACACGCTCCAGCACCTCAGGCTGGCAGAGCAGGAGCTGCAGAGAAGGTTTGGCCACATCCGCCTGCAGACACAAGTCCTTGTCCAGGAGCCTGAGCACTCCATACTCACCAGACATGACCTCTCTTTCTGAAAATGTAGTTTTATCTCTGCAGGAACCAGCTCAGAGATAGTAACTCCCTTTATCTACTTTGATATGGAGTCATCAATCAATTGGGAAAAAAACACTTTAGTACATATTTTGTCCAAAACAGTTGATTAAGAAAAAAACCCTCAAACTCTTTTGAGAAGGATGAAAATACATTGGTTTTATTTTTTTGTTACTAATTTCAATTGAAAATTAAAGTGACTACTTGGAAATTTTTCTTTCTGTTTTTTTGACAGCCATTCCATCTCTCTTTTTAAAATTAACTCCATTTTTATTAACAGATAAAGCAAATAAATAAGTGACACTTATTAGGGCAAAAAAAAAGATATTTCTATAAATAGCAATATAAGAGTAAAGTGATATACAGTGTTCTAGGTCAGAAAGAGAAGGAATAAATTATCCTGAGCTGATGGGATGTGGTGGCTGCTACCCTGAGCGACCTAGGAAGGCAAGTGACAGCCTGAGCCCTCAGTCCTGACCCCCCAGAACCCTCCCAGCCCCAGAAATGCAGCTGTTAACTGCATCGGGCCGGTACAGATGTGCTGCGACCGCTCCAGATGCTGTTCCCCATGGCACCTGCACGGATAATGAGGAGAGAACAGAGCAGCTGCCGTCTGGGCCAGAATGGCACATCTGGACGAGGGGCAGGGGGTCGTCTGCAGCGCCAGAGGTGTTGGGGAGCTGGATTTTACAGCAGCCTCCGTCCCTGCACCTCGGCCGGCCCCGGTGCCTAGTTCCTGCAGCAGCAGCAGCACACCTTGGGCACGTACGGCAGTGCCAGGGGACCGAGAGAGCCACTGGGTTTGGGAAGCCAAAAAAAAAGGCACAGGTACAGCAAGGCACTGACAAGAGGAGGCACTTCTGCTCCAGGGGCAGGATCACACCCTGATCACCGCAGTGCAGGAGCAGTGAGTCTGCGGGTGGGAGCAAAGGGCTTCCCAGTTTGAGGGGTTTGGTTGTGATCTAAGCACGGAACATGGGAATCAAGTTGACCTGGAAAAGCAATCAGGGGGGAGTCCTCCCTCCGCTTTGGAGCACATTTAACACAAGTGACCCTGTTTTTAAATACCCCTGTGCTCCGAGCCATCAGAGGTAACATCCCATTGTCTCCCCAGCATCAGAGACACCCTCTGGTTGTCATTCCAGCATCACTGTCTGATTATCACTCCAGTATCAGAGACACCCTCTGGTTGTCACCCCAGCATCAGAGTCACTCCCTGATTGTCACCCTAGTATCTGAGTCACCCCCTGAGTGTCACCCCAGCCTCTGTGCTGGAAACTGTTTGTGTGTCCTGGTGCTTCAAGAGCAAACAGGAGATCACCTGCCATCGAGTAGAACGTGGTGATGAAGCCCCAGGAATTACAGCACACGGCTACCGAACAGCAGCCAAAGCAGTCCGGGGGGTTCCTTCCAGCAGGCTGCAGTGGAGTCCTGTAGCTCCAGCTCTCAGATCAGTCTCACTGGGACCAAAGCCACACAGACACATCCCCAGGCATCAAAACCCAGCGGTGGCAGCCCAGCGTCCTCGGCTGTTCAGAGCTCCACGTCCACGGTGTCCTCCTCGTGCTCCTTGCTGTCCGTGGAGTCGGCGCTCGCAGGCTGGATCACCCCGAACTGCGACAGCTTTGCCGCCTTCTGCTCCATGCTCTGCTTCCTCCACTTGATCCTCCGGTTCTGGAACCACACTTTCACCTGCGTGGGAAATGGCACAACAGCTTAATCCAAAGAGCCCTTTTCCGATGCCACGTGCCTCTGAGGCAGATGTCCCCAAAAAGCAGTGTTCCTTAAGAAGACAGACATGCATTATTCCCTGAGGGAACAGTGAATGAGAGCTGGAGGAGGTGACACTGCGGAGGGCAGGCAGCGATGGGGAAAGGATCAGGGGAGAGGGGGATGCAGCTGCACTGAGGAGGTTCTGGCCAGGGAAGTGAAGGAAGCGGCTCCCTAAGGAGCCACTGAATCCATCCCCAGGACTGCAGCTGCCAGAGGACATGACAAGACCCCCAACTACCCCTGTCCACCCAGAACTGCCCTTGCTTTGCTCTCTCTTTTCCCCAGCTGAAGTTAGATCCCACCATGGAAGATCACCTGGCTCCTTCTTTGCACACCAAACAAGCAGTTTACTGTGGGAGGAGCAGGAACTCACTGGGAAGAGCAGGAAAACAGATCCAGTGTCATAAAAGGACACTTGAAGCCCAAGCTGTCTCCAAAGGATCGTAAGAATGCAGACACATCAGTCCAACCCAGCTCAAGCTCTGCAGCACAGCAGGGTTGTGCTCCTGAATGCTTTTTGTTCCACTCCATGGATTAAGAATCTTATCCATAAACCATCTAAACTCCAGGCACATCTCCTCAATGACACCTTGCAGCAGGGTTACTTTGCACCACGTTCTCCTCCCGCTGCACTTCCCAGCGGGAACATCACCACAGACCAGCCCCAGGATCAGCTCCAGCAGCCCAGCTCCCTCATTCCTTACCTGAGTCTCCGTGAGGTGCAGAGTTGCAGCCAGGTCCACTCGCTCCGTGCCCACCATGTACTGCTGCTTGAGGAACTCCTGCTCCAGCCGCTCCAGCTGCTCTGGCTTGAACACAGTGCGCACCCTTTTCATCTTGCAGGGCCCCCCCGACCTCCAGGGCCCAGCAGGGCCCAGCGAGTTGGTCCCGACACAGTGAGACAGCTCCAGACCTGTGAGAAAGCAGCAAAACTTGGAGGAGTCTGCACCAAAGGAGCTGGGAGAAAGTAGCACCAAAACCAGCAGGGATGTCCCTGCCCTGTCCCTACCCAGATAATCTCATCTAGGCCCCCTTTCCCATGAAAGGCTGGAGCAGATGATCTCTTGAGGGCCAGTTCGACAGTTTTACCCTCAGGTACCACCCAGGACAGTCCTGGACATGCAGCCAGACCCAAAGAAATTGGCACTCAATGAGGGGAGCAGGATTCGACCTCTGCCTGCACAGGATCTTTGTAACGGGATAACAAAGTTCATCAAGAGCTGCAGAACACAAAAATCCCACCTCTGTCTCAAAAAGCCCCGAATCACAAATGTCCAAAGTTTGGGGGAGTTTACCCCTGACTGGTCCCTGATTTTACCCTTCCCTTGGCACATGGGGTCGGTGTCCAAGGTCCAGCTCTCATGCAGGACCACATCCTGCTCCTCTGTTCCCAAACGAGTTCCCAGGGTGCCGGGGAATTAGCAGGACTAGCAAGTGTATCTGGCATCTGTCTCTCTCCAGCTGTGGGCTGAGGACACCGGTAATTAGCATAAATTAACATACAATACAACAGCAGCGCTGCCACGGGACCAGCTGGCACCTGACTAAGAGCAGTGGCGTCTCCCCTTCCTAAATCCCTCATCCTCCCTGATCCATTGGAGTCCCTGCTCACTGCAAAGGGGTTGCTCCTTGAAAACCCCTTCCAACCCCAACCGTTGTGTGATTCCATGCCCTGCCTGCCCGGGGGATCCTGGGGGGCCAGGAGAACACCTCCAGGGCTCACAGTATCAGCGTGGAGGCTTTAGGACTGATGGCACTGCGGCTCTTCCCCACCAACACCCAACCACGAGATCCACTTTAAAATAATCCACTAACAACAATGGGATTTTCCACGTGGAAAGCACTGAAAGCATTGGCAGGATCAGGCCATTAATACTCCCCATCTTTGCTGTTCCAAAATATTGTGGCAAGGCAGGTTTCTGTAAGTTTTCTGGAAATAGTGCACACAATGATCCCCATTCACACCTGCTACTTATCTCTCCTTTAATGACTGATGTTGTCATGTTCTCCAGGCACAACCCTGCACCTTGACCTACTTATTTTCATTAATTGGGTGCAAGTTCTGCGTGTGTTTAAGGATTTGTGGGATGGAGACCTGACAGCTTAACAGCCGTAATTGCACTTTAAAAAACTATTTTCATCGTTAAAATCATTTCACACATCACTTTTTTTTTTTTTGCTATTTTAATACTGGGATAATAGCAAGTGTAATTTCCAACATGAAATGCTGGGTGGAAATAGCTCTGCAAATTGTTTGACTATGTTTTCATGCCTGTGTGTTTGATATAATACAAAGATTAACACAACTGTGCAGATGCTGTCTCGTGAAAGAAATAATATATAAAATAGTTATGCTAAGTACTAAAAAACCCCCAATAAATACTTTTGATATCTGAATGTCGTAGCATCAGGATTAAATCTGGAGTTCCTTATACATGTAAAATATGGGCCTGGCTGCAGGTTTTGTTTTGCCTGGACAACAGCAAGATCATGCTCTGAATGCTAAAAAAATTACTTAATTTCAAGAAAAATACTCTGAATTGAGACATTTTGTTAAAATCAATTGGTCGTTTTGCATACAAAGTTACAGTGAAAATAGAGCCAGATGGATCAGGCAGTGTCACTCATCACTGCTGTGTAAATTTTACTCACAGATCAACAAAAACCTTTTTCCTTAGATGCTTCTGCAATAAAAATACGAAGTTTTGGAGGCCAGGTGCAAAACACTTGGCAGCTTCACTTCTGTGACTGAAATATTGCAGGGAAAACAAAATTAGAGAGGGATGAGGGCAGATTTGGGACAAGAGGGACCCACACAGCAGCAGAAGTGGGGAAATTAATTTTGGGAGTGAGGCTTTGGGAAATTACAGCAGATTTTGATGAAAGCTCAGGCAGTGAAGTGCCTTTCTGATATATGAAACGAGAAATAAAAGCCAGTGTGTGTAAAGTCACCCGTAAAGTACAGCTGGGGACACCCGTGGCCGTGGGGGGACTGTCCCCAACCTGAAACCCTCCACTGAAGTCAAGCCCAAGGGATGGAAATGCTGCCGTCGTGGTCTCACTGCATCCACACGTTCAGTCTTGGGGGTAAATGGAAATACCATTGAAAATATCACAGAATCAGAGACTGCTCTGGGTTTGGAGGGACCTTAAGGATCATCCAGCTCCAACCTCCAACACCTTCCACTGGAATACTCCTTTTAGCCCTGTTACTGTATCATTGAAACTATTCCAAGTTTGTGTCTCCCTCTCAAATGTATACAGTGAGTTTGGATATCCTGCACCAGTTTCTGGACTGGGGCTGAATGATGGATTGGTAAAATCCTGTAGCATCTTTTAGGAATCAACCCCAGGCTCGTTATCAAAGTTTTCAGAGGCATCAGGCATATTAGAAACTGCCTCGCAATATTAAAAAAAAAAAAAAAAAGAAAAGAAAAAACAAACAAACAAAAAACCCCAGACAAGGCGTTCATTTTCGGTCTTGCTGTATCATCATTTACAGAGCGGAAAAAACTCTCAGGAAAGTTTTCCCTCTCCCCCCTTCATGTCCCACAGCCGCAGCCGAACCCTTCACCTCGGGGCTGCTCCAGAGGCTGCAGGGGATGAAACTACAGTGGCAGTGGGGGGAATGAAGCGATTTTGGGTGACCCAACCGCCGTTATTTCCCAGCGCGGGCGGTGCCGGCTGAGCGCCCGGCGGGAAGGTCCCGCATCCCTTCTCCGTGCGCACCATCCCCGCTCCGTGCGCACCATCCGCACCTTCCCCACCTTCCCCGCTCCCCGCGCTCCATCCCCGCTCCGCGCCCCGGCCGCGCACCCCGCCCCCGGCCGGGCCCCCCGCTCACCTGCACCG
>VZRJ01000749.1:117939-128995 GCA_013397565.1 Ptilonorhynchus violaceus
GGAAGGCACACACCCTGCTGCCTTCCATCGATACCCCTGCTTCCCTACTGGCACCCGTGCTTCCCTACAGACACACCATTGATACCTCTTCATCCCTGCTGGCACCCCCACAGGCACCTCTGCTTCCCTACTGATACCCCTTCATCCCTACTGACACCCCCACAGACATCCCTGCTCCCCTATTGACACCCCTGCTCCCCTATTGACATCCCCAAGGACACCCTAGTTTCCACACAGACACCCCTGTTTCCACAGTGGCAGCCCCATAAATACCCCCTTTTCCCAGTGGCACCCCAAAGGACACCCCACACTCTATGCCAACACCCCCAAGGACACCCCTTTTCCCTGCTGTCACCTCCACTGTCACTCACCCCAACACCTGTATCTTCCCCCACAGGCACCTGCGCTCTTCCCCATGGACACCCTCACTGACACTCACTCCTTCCCCACGGACACCCACCCTGACACTCACTGCTTCCCCACAAACACCCACACTGACACTCACTCCTTCCCCACGGACACCCTCACGGACACTCACTCCTTCCCCACAAACACCCACCCTGACACTCACTCCTTCCCCACGGACACCCTCACTGACACTCCTTCCCCATGGACACCCACGTAGATAACGGTTCCTTCCTCATGGATCCCCACATCAACACCTGCACCTTCCTCAGAGACGTCCAAAACAACACCCAAACTCCTTCCCAAAAGATACCTTACACCAGCACCGATTCCTTCCCCATGGAAATCCACATGGACATCTTCCCAAGTCTCATTCCCAAACTCCCCTGATGTCCCCAGGCCTCACAGGAGCACCCACCCCATCCCACTGACCATGCTCCTCAGGGCACGGACTACGTCCCCCAGGATGGGCTGTGCCAGCACATCCTGCCACTGTGCCAAGGGGAATGTGTCTGTACCCGTCCGGGTGTGCCAGAGCGTGTAGGAATATCTGGGATATGGGACAAGCACCTCAGGAGCTCGCACAGGGTACCAGGTGACCATGCTCTGGAAGTGGAACTGTGGCCATCCCTGTGTGACACCCTCGGGGCCAAGCACAGCCACATGTTCCAGTGAGGAGCTGTGGATGCGATTCCTGCTCAAATCTCACCAAATTCTCACTGAAAATTCACTCTGGTGTGTGCAAACACAGAGAAATCCCAGAGTCTCCAGGTTAATAAACACAGAGCAAAAATCCCCCGTGGTTTAATAACCCAGCATTAACCATCCCTGCATGCACAGGCTAATGGTTTGTATCCAGTAAATCCTGCCTCAAACAGGGATTCATGCCACTTAAACGTTCTTTTCCCTGCCCAATCCATAGAGATAGTTCTAAAAATCTCTGTATTTTGGAGCATTTCAAAGCAGATGGAAATGATGGGAATGCACGGGCAGGATAATCCTGCTCACGAGGAAGCACCCTGGTGATGGCTACAGGATCCTCAGGGAAGAGGATGCCCGCAGGAGACAAAAGAGTCCCTGAAGTTTGCCTTTAAAACACGTTTTTTTCCTGCCTTTTAGCATCCTGTCTTCCACAGCAGCTTCCAAATAAGTGAATAAATACAGCTGCTGCTTTATGGCTCCTTATCCAAACAGGCAGCTCTGATCCCGCTGCCGTGGAGCCACAGCCTTAATTGGAATCACACGTTCAAAGCTGGGCAAGTGCTCAAGCCTCTCCCAAAAAAAAGTCACCTTGGAGAAAAAAAATCCCTGGGGATTCACAGCTCCTGGCTTTGCTGGCACAGAGGGTGTGTGGGATTGAACAAGGGTGTCATTGTAGGAGGGTTTGGGTTGTTTTATTAAGAAGTTGTTAAATCGATTAATTAATTTTGCTCTTTAGAACAGTCATGACTGGTGCTGGGATGCCCATGGAAAGCGATGTCAAAGGTGCTCCGGTTATTCAAGGATCTCCGTTGGGATGGGTGAGCTGCAGGTGGGGCAGGGGTGATGAGGGCTGCCCCTGGCAGGAGGGACGGACAGACGGATGGACAGGAGCCACCGGGAGGGACAGCCACCAAAACCCAGGCTGACTTTTCCCTGTGGCTTCTCCCGCTCGGCCAAATCCGCTGCCTAATGATGCGTCCTGTTTCCCATTAGTGCTGTGTGCTCAGCTAATGCATTTTGGTGGGAAAGCTGGAAATTTTCACTGGCTGGTAATGACTTGGGAAATGTAGCACCCAGCAGCCAGGCAGAGCGGGGGGCTCGGGCTGGGACCCCCCACCTCCCCCTGCCCACCCCAGCTCCAGCCCCTCCAGCGAGGGGACATGAAAGGGTGGCATCTCATTCTCTTTGCGTTTTTGTGGTGGTTATTTAATTTAATTTATTTTATTCACTATATTCTATTCATTGGATTTTATTCCAGTTTTGTTTTTCAAGAGCGTAGAAAATAAAAGGGGAAGGGAGGGGGAGTCTCTTAGGGGGAGTTTCTTAGGGAAGGGGTAGAAAAAAATCCCGACAACAAAACAACAACCCAAAAAGCCCCCCAAAAGCCCCCAGCCCTTTGTAAACATCCCCCCTGAGCAAAGGGAAGGAGGTGAAAAGCATTTCCTGATAACTCCATTAAAGAATGAGGCTGCATTAACATTCCAAGTCCCTCGACAAGAGATGAAAGTGGGGAACTTGAGTTCAGCCTCTCCTGCTCCAGATGTTATTATGGGCTCCCTGAAAGGTTTTTTTATTTCTTTTTTTTGCAAAGAGACAAAGATGTTGCCTACTTCAAACGGGGCTAATTGATGCTAATGACTATCAGATAGAGGGAGGGCCCTTTTCCCCCCTGCCAAGGGGAAAGAGAGAGCGCATTTTACAATCCCCCCATAGAAAACGCCCCACTCTTCAATCCTGGTTGGTGCTTTAGGGATTTTTGTTCCTCCCTGGCTGCTGCTTTCTCTCCTCCTCCTCATTCCCCCCCTCCCCGCTTCATCTTTTCTGTCCCCCTTCTTCTGGGCACCCCGCGGCTCTCACTTGTTTGTCCATGAGAAATTTCACACCTCGCCTCTCTGTCGGCGAGGAGAGCCTGGCTCCATTTCCATCCCTCTTCCAGCCGCAAAACCATCCCAGCGGGGCGAAAGAGGTGGCGGAAATTTCCCCAAACCCACAGCAAGCACACGCGAAAACGTGACGGGGATTCGGTGCATCTGTAATCCGAGGCGTGAGTCCTCCTGCCGGCGGCGAAACATCGCCTGGATAGGGAGCATCCTTTCGGTCGCATCCTATTAGGGAGAGGATGGATCCAGGCGTGTGCTCCTGCTCATTAGGATAAGTAGCCCAGCACTGCCAACCTGAGGAGGCTGAAATCCTGAGCTCCTGTGTTTTTACTCTTAATAAAAATTGCCTTGAAAATGGGGTTCTGAACACCAGGTTTTGGCCTCGTGTCAGATTTTTGTGGACGTTTCTCCTGTGCTCATCCATAGTAACACTAAATAACAATCCATAAACCAGTAATACCAATTAGGAATCTTCTCAAACCACGTGGCTCCTTGAGGCGGTGATTTGCCCCTTTCCAAACTGGATCCCACTGAATCCTCTAGGGAGAGGGGAGTAGGATTCATCTTTGCTGCGAAAAGAGGAGCATGAGTTTTCTCCGAGGAGGATAATGAGTGCGTGTCCATATTCCTTCATCATAAAGCCTAGAAAAGACAAAGCCCTCGGGCTGACAATGATAACCGTGGGTCCCGTTAACAGCCCCAAACTGGGGTGAGGGCAGAACCGAAGGCACCACCCTGCACTCTGGGGGTGTCAGAGAGCAAGGGGAGCCCTGGCTGCAGGTGACAAGAGCAAGGCCACCCCCAAACGTCCCCCTGCCCCCTCCTAGTGTCAGTAGCAGCAGGGGAGGGACAGCAGAAATTGGGAACATGCGAGTTTCCTAGGAGAATGTCATCCCAAACGCCGGCCTGGAGAGGAGTCTGTCCCCATTCTCTCCATCCCTGTCACCTCATTTTATCTCCTGCCTGTCAAACCTCCCCAGGAGCTGATCCAACACATTCAAGGCCAGGTTGGACAGGTTTGGAGCAGCCTGGGATAGTGGAAGGTGTCCCTGTCCACGGCAGGGGGTGGAATGGGATGGAGTTTAAGGGCCTTCCAAGCCAAACCGTTCCATGATTCTGTGTTCATGCAGTGGAAAACTATCCCTGCAAAACCCAAGGCCCTTGGTTTGTGCTCCGGGGGGAGGCAGAGGACAGCATCCCCCCGTCCCCGACCCAGACAGCCAATACACACCCGAGCCGCCCTTCAGACACCGCTCCCCGGCTTCATTGTCAGGTTAATTTGGGATAATGGCCCGCAAAGCACCTCAGCCCCATCCAGGTCTCATTAGCACTTGATAATATCGAGCATCCTGAGGAATTACGGCTTTTCCCCCTCCCTCTGCTCCCCGGGGCAGGGAGTCCCGTGCCCAACCCGGGCTGATTTATCACCCCGGGCATGTCCAGGCAGGACCCGAGTCCCTGGAGCCAGGCTCGGCAGGACTGGATTCTGCCCCGGCTTCTCCTTGGGGAGACATCCCTGATCCGAGCGGGGCCGTTCCTCCGGGTCCCACCCCTCGGAGTCACATCTGGCCGCACGTCTCAGCCAGATGTGGAATGAGGGAGCGGGACGTGCTGCATCCCGCCTCCCTCACCCCTCCGGGCGCCCGGGGCTCGTCCCCTGCCTGGGCTCCTTCCAAACACAGCGTGGGTTGAGCGCACGAGCTGAGCCCACGGTGTGCTCGGACTAGGTGACCTTTAAAAGTCTCTTGCAAGCCTGTGATTCCACGATTCCATGGGGCTACATCCAGCTGACAGGAAAGTCTGGGAGGCCCCCAAAAAATCAATTAATATTCAAGGATGCTCCGTGGTTCTCTCGTCACGCACAGACCCCTTGTTCGCCGGGGCTGCAATTCCAGGTATCGAGAGCATCCCAAACCTGCGCATTTAAAATTAATTGGGAATTATAAACAAACCAAGCATTGAGGCAGCGCTGGGCCAGGCCTGGGTGCGCCATCAGCCCGCTGCTCCCTTCAATTATCTTTCTTTTCCCACATTGTTCTCTCCTAATGAGGAGACTAATGACCAAAGGATGGTTCATAAGTGGTTCCCAGACTCTCCTTGCCCAGGGCAAACACCGTCCACAATAGGATCACAAATTGTAGGGAGAAGCCCCGGCTGATCACATCAGAAACGGTGCAGGGATTTATCTCTCTGCCTTAACAATAACAGTATGTTCTTAATCGCCACTCCAAAGGGACAACTGGCGGGGGATCTGCCCGGCCTCATCATTAAAAGCTGGCAGCATCTTTGCTAGCGCTGCCCCTTTGTTCATCTTTCATTATTCCAATGCTCCGGCCCCGTTAATTCCTCTCCATCTTATTAAATCAATAGAGATGGAGTGGGGGAAGGATGGGGCAGATCCAAGGGTTGGATCCGGCTTGGCTCTCGGCGGGGGTGCCGACTGGGAGCGGGATCAGACCTGGCCCGTATCCCGCGTGCCCAAGGCTGTGCTCACACAGCTCCTGCGGCCGGGGAAACTGAGGCACGGGAACATCGCAGCCGATATAAACCCCGGGAGGAGGTTTTAGCGGGGTTGGGAAGGGCTTTATCTGACTGCCAGTCCCACACGTCCCATCAGGATCCCCATATTCATCCCATAGCATAAGGACTCACTGATTAATTGCTTTATTCAGCTTTTAAAATAAAATCACACCATGCAGAGGGGGTCTGGTGCCAGGGTCCCTCCTACAGCTCCAGTGAAATCCTGGCCCGTTCGTGCTGGGATGGCCACAGGGACAAAGGGTTTTTGCCACAAACCGTTTGCAACGAGGGAGATGGTGAAATTTCTGTCAATGTTTTTCCCTCTTTTTCGTAACAGCTCATTTCACCAGCACTGGTTTAAACCCAGGGTTTTTGAACCAGAGATTTTGGCCACTGCAGTGCTCACTGAATATGAGCAGCAGTTTCCCTGCTGCCTTTCCAGGCAGGTCACCCCATTTCATCCGTATTTGCACTCATCCAGGAGAGAGTTTAATGTAAAAATTGGTGCCTTTGCTCTTTGAGCAAGGCAACTTGGGGCAAATTCATCCCAGAAAGTCTGCAAAATATGGGATGTGGTGGCATTTCCTCCCATTGCTCACGATGTCTTTTTTATATTCCCACTGAAACCAGGCACAGCTGCCCAGCAGCCTCGGGAAACTTATTTGATGTTTCAATCGGGAATTACCCGGAGGGAGAGGCAGGGGAAATGCTCCCTGACCATTTAACAAGATTACACGAGGAGATGGAGCCTGGAACACGCACGGTCGCCCCCGGCCCGGCTCGGGCTTTGCCTTGAACCTCTGCCAGCGGCTCCTTGTCCTTCCCGGCATCCCGGCCCTTCCCCGGTAATCCCATTTAGCAACCCCTCCAAACGGGGGGCAGTCAGCCGAGGGGAACGGGGCTCCCGGCTCGGGGAGGGGATGCACGAGGTGCCTGGGAAGAGCCGGGTCACGGGGATTGGGGCTGGAGGGGTCCTGCTGCTCCTGCAGCCCCATCCTGCAAACAAATCGCGTCCGTCGCCATGTGCTCAGCAGGAATAATCCTGGAGGGAAGGAGAACGGGGAGGGGCACCCGAGGAACCCGTGTGCTGCAGCTCCACCTGGTTATCCTTTCTCCAATCTCTCCATCCGTGTCCCATCCCATTTTCCCAGCCAGCCATTTGCACCTCTTCACCAGCGCCCTGCATTCATCCCCGCTCATCCACCCATCCATCTGATCCGCATGCAGGTCCTCCGGGAAAACACTTCCCAGACATCCGCTCACCCATCCCACACCTTACCTGTCCTCCGGCCTCCCACTTATCTGTGGAGCCGCGAGGAGATTTGCCGGGAAGGGCTCAGCGCTGCACCTTTGGCAGATAACCTTTATCCCCTTAATAAAGCTGCTTAATTCTCACTTCCTTTAATTATCTCTCACTGAAAGCCACATCGGGGCTTGCAGACAGGTGAAAAGCCAGCGTCTTTCAGAGAGCCATGGACTGGAAAGAGACTGGCGGGGTCTTTGGAATGTGTGTGGGGTTTGGGTAAGGACACGCAGCTCTTATTCTTTCTTTATCCGTATTATTTTATACACAGATTTCCTGGGGAATGAGAGGACCAAGGTTCTGCCCCAAGTGGGTTCATCCAGCCCAAAGCCTTACCAAGCGCCTCTCTCCCTTATTTTCCACAGTGCCAAATCGCTGTGCCCAGATTTGATCCCAATCCATGAACCCCAGTCGAGCTGCCGGGAGCTGGGCTGAGCTGCAGACCTTCTCCCCGGATTGGGAAGGGAAATGCCTGGCGGGATGGAAATCGCATTCCTACCCCCTTTCCAGGATGCCTAGGCTGGCGGGGGCTTAGCAGGACAGAAAATGACCGGGAGGAATCCAGCTTTTCTGCGAGCCATCAACGGGATCCCATGACCAGAGGCAGACCTAGGGGTTTTGGCTCTTCTCACCCCCACTGGATCAGCAATCCCTGCTTTGTCCCACAAAGTCCCTTCCCGACCCTAAGGAACCTGCGAACAGATCAATCGCTGGGTGCGAGGAAGACAAAGGGATGGCATTCCCTGGCACTCAAGGGAATGTGTTCCCAGGGGAACACAGCCGCCCTAAGCCTGTGCACCCCCAGGGACCGGCCGCCCCCTCAAGGGTTATCACTGCCCGTGACAAAAACCTCCCGGTCAATCCCGAGGTGCCAGAGGGGTGTGATCTAATCCATCTCATATACAAGTGAATTTTTAAACACTCCATCAAGCCCAGCAGTTTTAATTAAATCATTCCCGGGTCGGACACTCCCCGCAGGGGTTCCGAGCTGGGCAGAGCCTGCGGGAGCATCCCCTGGAGCGGGGCCGGGTCCCCCACTGCTGCCCGGGAGGAGCCCGCTCCTGCCGGAGGCTGAGCCCCGCCAGCTCCCAGGGGATTAAAGGTGTCCTGAGAACAACTTAACTCCCGCAATCAGCTCAGCCCCCGGCCGGCCGGTATTGAAACACCCCCGTGAGCCCTCTTGTCTCGGGGCTGATTGTAATGAAGCCCCGGCATGCGAGATTAGCGCGCTAAACCCGCGGCCGGCCCGGGCTCTGGGCAGACATGTGAAGACATTAGCACAGTTTGGGCTCTTTGAGATGTGCCGGCTAATCCCTGAAACCGCCGGGACAAAGGGCAGCTTCCGTCACATCGTCCCCTTCTCCTGGCACCAGCCCTTTCTTTTGGCGCTGTCCCTCTCTCCTCGCACTGTCCCCTTCTTGCACGGTCCCCTTCTCCTTGTATCACCCCCCGCGCACCATCCCCTTCTCCTTACACTGTTCCTTTTTATATTTCCCCGCTCTCCTTAGCATCCCTCTTTCCCGGCATCATTCCCCCTCTCCGTGCACCATGCACTTCTCCTGACACTGTCCTCTCTCCTTGCATCATCCCCTTCTCCCTGCCTCATCCCCTCTCCTTGCACATTCCCCTTCTCCTTGCACGGATCCCTTCTCTTTGCACTGTCCCCCTTTTAGTTGTCCCCTTTCCTTGCCCCGGGTTTCTTGCCTGCCCAAATAAACCCTCCCCCTGGGGCCCTTCTTGCTCCAGCTCCAAACCCAGCACAGACAGGGGGAAAACCCAGTTCCAGGAGCTGGTACTGCCCGGGTGAGCACCCAGATGTCCCCATTGGTGCTCTTATCTGGGAGGTCCCAGGTACTCGCTTCCTTTGCATCCTTCAAGGAGCTCCCCGGTTTCCCATGGATCCACCTTTGGCTCATCCCCAGCCCAGTGTCCATCCCACAACTGCTGGATTTGAAACCTCTATCTCTGCCTAATCAGGGCCAAGCAATGAAAATTGACCCCTGGCTAATCCTTGCCCGGCTGAGAGTTCACTCCCAGCGCTCAGCTCACAGAGCTCGCACCAGCTCTGCTTTCCATGTGCAATTTTTCCCTCCTGTCCTGGCTCCAAAATCCCCGGAGAGGGGGATGCCAGCACTGGGTGGGACGTGAGCTGTGGGCAGAGCAGGGTGTTGTGGTGAAGAAATCCTCTACAAGGACCCGGGGACTCTGTGAGGGTCCAGAGCTGTGAGGTATCCAAGCTCCCCACACCTTTGGCATGAGCTGTGGGTGGGGTGCAGGTGGCTCCCGCTCTCCCACTTCCCCAGGTCTTACTCCCATGAACAAGCCCCGCAGGAATGCATGTTATTCCTGAAAAGATGAGCCCAAGAGTTGCATAAATAATTTATTTCACCCCCCAAGCCCCAGGGGTGCCCTGTATATCCTGTATATATTAGATATTGCCAGCTATGATACATCCTATGATACACACGGAGAAACGGCCCCACAGGGGGCTCAGCAGCTCTTTGTCACAGTCTGTGCAGGGGCTGACCCTGAGCCAGGGGACAAGGACGTGTCCTCCTGGCCATCCCCCGGCTCCGCTGGGCAGTCCTTGTCCTCCTCGTGGTGGCTCTGCGAGTCCGGGCTCCTCTGCGGGGTGGCCAAACCCATCTTGGCCAGTTTGGCTTGTTGCTGTTCCAGGCTTTGTTTCCTCCACTTGATCCGCCGGTTTTGGAACCAGACTTTCACCTTAGAATCACAGAATCGTGGAATTATTAAATTTGGAAAAGACCTCTAAGGTCCAACCTTTAACCTGGCACCACCACGTTCACCACTAAACTGTGTCCCCAAGTGCCACATCACCACTAAACTGTGTCCCCAAGTGCCACATCCACATGTTTTTGAACACTTTCAAGGATGGCAATGCCACCAATTCCCTTCCACAGTCTCACTGTGGGAGGAGGTAAAGCTTGGCTTTCAAGCCTGGCTGCTCCATGGACCATGGAGTCACGGCCTGCTGAACCCCGGGGCTCAGGCAGTGTCCAGCCTATCCCTGACAAGATGGAAAACTCCCCTGCCTCCCAGGAGCTGGATCTGCCAGTGGAGAAGTCCAGCCTTAAGAGGGACACAAGTTCCTGGCTCTTGGACAGCCACGCTGTGCCTCAGTTTCCCCACCTGATCCTCCACCCATCAGCACCCCCGGGGCTCCCGTGCCGGGCCGAGGGACACGTCCCAGCCTCCTGGGGACGTCCCTGGGGCCGCTGGTGGAGGCAGGAGGGGCGGTTGTGCTCACCTGCTCCTCGGTGAGGTGCAGGGAGGAGGCGAGCAGGCCCCGCTCGTGGCCCACCAGGTACTGCTGCCGCGAGAACTCCTGCTCCAGCCGCGCCAGCTGCTCGCTGCTGAAGATGGTGCGGACACGCTTGGCCTTGCCAGGCTTGGCTCTGAAGATGGGGAAGCAGCACTTGGAGATCAGGAAACCTGGAGGTGAGAGAGAAGGGTCAGAGCGGAGAGGAATCCTTGGAGGAGTCCCCCCTGGAGTGGGGTCCCTCCTTGGGAGGCCCTTTCCTGGAGAGGCAGAAGGAATCTTCCCACTTGGAGGTGTCCCCTATAAGGAGTTTTTTTCAGAGGGGGTCCCTCATTTGCTGAGGATCTCCTTGGAGAGGTGGATAAAGGTCCCCCTTGGAAAAAAATCCTTTTGGAGAGAGTCCCCATGAAGAGGTGGAAGGAGCTCCCACATTTGGAGATGTCGCTTTTAGGGGTGTCCCAAGAGAGATGGGCATGGATTCTCTTGGAAGAGATCCCCTTTGGGGGGATCCCCCTTACAGAGGTGAAAGCAGATCCCCATTTGGACACGCCCCCATAGGAGAGGTGGATTCAGGTCCCCATTTGGAGATGTTCCCTTGAGAGAAGTGGACAGGACCCTCCCTAGAAGAAGTCCCTGCAAGGGGAGTCCCCTGGAATGGGTGGCCAAGGGTCCCCCCTTGGGAGGCTGGAAGGTGATCCCCATTTGGAGGCGTCCCCGCGGGCGACAGGGACAACTGCCCTCCCGGGAGAGGTGGCCAAAGGTCCCCCCCGAGGAGCAGGAAGGAGGTGCCCGTTGCGGGGTATCCTCCGGGAGAGGTGGATGGGCGTCCTCGTGGGAGAAAGGATCCCCCTTGGGATCAGGACGGAGGTGCCCAGTGCGGGCTGTCCCCGGGGGCTGCGGAGGGGTCCCGGCGGGGGTCGCGGGGGCAATGGAGGGGTCCCGGTGCGGGTTTTGGGGCAGCGGAGG
>VZRJ01000749.1:139765-165725 GCA_013397565.1 Ptilonorhynchus violaceus
GCGGCCGGGAGCCCGACGAGCGGTGAGTGCGGCCGGGGGGACGCGGCGTGGGCCCGGGTGGGCGTCGCGGGGTCCTCGTGTGCCCCGGGGTGGTGTCGCGGCATCCCCGGGTACGCCTGGAGGGGCGGCGGGGTCACCGTGTGCCCCAGGGTGGGCGCATGGAATCCCGGAGTCCCGTGGGATGGCTGTCGTTGGATCGCTGTGTGGCCCAGGATGGGCATTGTGGGGTCCGTGGGTACCCCAGGACGGGTGTTGGAGGACGAAGGACATCACAGGGTCCGCGGGCACCCCAATGAGGATGTCCCGGGGATTAGGGTGTGGTGGAGTCCAGGCGTGCCCCGGGAAGGGTTTTCCAGGCGGTCGTCCCCCATCCATGGGCTGTACCCGCAGCAGGAAGGGTCTCCCGGGGTCCGCGGTGCCCTGGGAAGGTGTCACCGGGGATGGGCTGGCGTGGGGTCCGTGTGTGACCCGGGAAGGACGCTGCGGGACACGGGGGATGGCGGGGCCTGTGGATGCTCCAGGAAGGACATGGTGGGAGGGGTGGGACATCACGTGTGCTCCAGGAAGGTGTTGTGGCAGAGGGGCTGTCTCGGGTCCCTCCATCCCCCCGGAAGGGAATCGTGCCAGACAAGGCACCGGAGCATCCATCCCCCCTGGACAGGGGTCCCAGGGGACAGGATGCTGCGAGGCCCCTCCGCATCCCGGGAGGGTTTTCCCGGGGTCTGTCGCTCCTGGGAAGCCGTGGCACAGCTGCACATCGTGGTCTGTCCCCGCTGGCTGCGGTGGCTTTGCAGCCCCCCCCGCCCCGGCGGGGCCGTCGGTGTCCCCTGGTTTGTGACCCGGTGCTGCAGGAGGGTCCCCACTTTGGGGGCCCAGACCCCAGCCCTGTGCTGCCTCCAGCACAGATCCCTGTGCGTGGGGGGAATTGCTGATCCTCCTCCTTCCCCAGAAGGGTTTAAAACAATCATAATGTTTCCGAGCCCTTGCCAAGCACAAAAATGCAGGAATGTGGCTGGAATTCCTTTAGGGAAGAAGTTTTCGGGGCTTTGTTCCACACAGACCTGGCTGGGCTGCTGGGAGCGTCCCCCCTGCTCCCTGGCCCCCTGAATCCCGGGAATTCTGGCTTGCTGCCCGAAGCTGCGGGCTTGGAGAGGAGCCTCCCTCGCCCTCCCACCCAGGGCAGTGCAGGGAGTGGGATTAGCGTGGAAAGGGACTGCAAAAACTTTTCCCGTGGAGGAACGCGGCTCCACAGCCCTGGAGACTCCCGGCTGGCCTGAAATGGGAGCGTGGGCAGGGAGAACAAGCGAGGAACCCTGGAGTCACTGGCTGGGAGTTTCCCCCCGCGGCGTTTATTTTGCTTTTCTTAGCAAAACGCCGGGAGGACGGGCGGTGTCGGAGGAGCTGGATCGGGATTCTTGGGGTTTAATTGAAACCAGCGCCGTGCGGAGCGAGCGGGGCCTTGCAGAGAGACACACGGGGGGTCTGGGGGTGTGGGATAACTCCCTCCTTCTGTGGTTTGGGGAATGAGCCGGGAGCTGGGGCAGGAGCCTGGGGAAAGCCACGCTCCTGTGGGAGAGCTTTTTGTGGAGCTGTGCAAAGCAGGGGCCCCACGAGGCCCCGCCAAGGCTTTGGGAGCCGAGCCCGTGGTCCCGTCTCAAAGGTCTGGTCAGGGGCTGTTAATCCCATGGGAGCAATGTCCAACCTGGCTGGACCCCGTGTCAGGCTGGCGGTCACCCCGTGGCACCATTCCTGCAGCCAGGGGGGATCAGGCTGCGAGGCTGGAGAGCCTCGGGGGTTTGGAGAAGGCTCCAGGGAGACCTTCCAGTGCCTAAAGGGGCTCCAAGAGAGCTGGAGAGGAACTTTGGGCAAGAGATGGAGGGACAGGACACAGGGAATGGCTTCCCACTGCCAAGAGGGCAGGGTCAGATGGGATATTGGGAAGAAATTGTTCCCGGTGAGGGTGGGGAGGCCCTGGCACAGGTTGCCCAGAGAAGCTGTGGCTGCCCCTGGATCCCTGGAAGTGTGCCAGGCGGGGTTGGATGGGGCTTGGAGCAGCCTGGGATGGTGGAAGGTGTCCCTGCCCTTGGCGGGGGTGGAATGGGGTGAGCTTTAAGGTCCCTTATGATCCGACTCATTCCATGACTCTCTCATTTGCTGTCTGTTTCCCTCCCTTCCTGTAGCTTCGCTTGCATAAGGAAAATTCACTTCCCTTTGTGGCATTTGGGATCACAAGAGCTTTTCAAGCTCTTTATCTTTGCCAGTGGCCCCGAGGATGGAAGTGAGCACGGAAAACACGATGGGAGCTCTCACCCTGCGCCCCGAGCACCTCCGCTGGCTCCAGCCCCGGAGCCAGGAGTGTCCCGAGGGGGGTGGCAGCTCTGCAGCGTGGAAGGGGCTGCATTATTTCTTGGAAGGGGCTCCCAAGGGCTGGAGCTTGTCCAGCCAGGTAGGAGAAGGATCATGGGGAGCCCAGGGGGTTCTGGCTCTGTGAGCCAGCGGAGCTTCCACCCGGCTCCAAAGTCTGGTCTGGCCCCACTGGAAACAACTTTGTTTAGGAGGAAACGGTGAGTCCCACATTAAAAAGGAGCGAAACAAACAGAGGCTCCCACCCACCCTCAGGGAGTGCACCCAGGGCTGTGCCGGGGAGATAACCGGGGCTGCGGGGCCGAGCCTCTGCCACGTGCCAGGGCTGGGATCGCAGCCGGGCTCCTCGCTCCGGGCACGGCGCTGCTGCCAGCTGGAATGGGATCCCGCCTCGGCAAAGGCCTCCATTGTCAGCATGGTGACCTTGCTCTCATTTTCCTGCTGATTTTTATTGCACAGAAGCTTCACCGGTGATAATTGTTATCCTTGTTTTCGGCCCGCTGGAAAATGTTCCGTCAGGCTCGGGCTCCTCTCCGGGAAGGAGCCGTCGGGAGGCCGGGGGTGTTTACGAGCTCCTTGTGCTGCTCAGTGTCGGTCATTCCAGTGCTTTGCCAGAAGAAAAGCAACTCCTGGAGTTGCACAAGAGCAGCCTGAGAGCTCTCGTGGCCTTTTTGGGCATCCCAAGGCTTGTCCCACGCTCAGCCAGCTCCAGGGATTGGGACTGGCAGCAAATCCAGCTTTGAGCATCATTCCTGCCTTTCCATTTGAGCCTTTCCTTGTCCCAAGAACCCTGGGCCATGGTCCTGCCCGGGCAGGATGCTCCTGGTGCTCACTTCCCTCCCCTGGCCTGGTCCTGCAGTTCCCTGTCCTCTGGCACGTAGTCAGTCCCTGCAAAACCAGGATCCAGCCCAGGAAAAGAGAGATTTTTGGGAACTCACAAGGCACTTGTGGCTTCTGCTTCCCGACATCCAGGAAATGTCCTTGGAGTCCCCCATAGGAGCTCGTCCTGCCTTGCCTGTGGTGTGGCAGCGAGCCAGGAACCTTCCACTATCCCAGGTTAGTCCAAGTCCCTGGAGCAACCTGGCCTTGGACACTTCCAGGGATCCAGGGGCAGCCCCTTCTCTGGGCAACCTGTGCCAGGGCCTCCCCACCCTCACAGCCGGGAATTCCTTCCCAATATCCCATCTGACCCTGCCCTCTGGCAGTGGGAAGCCATTCCCTGTGTCCTGTCCCTCCATCCCATATCCAAAGTCCCTCTCGAAGGGACTGGAGACCTTTCCCCTGGGCCAAGGTGTAGCATCCCTTGGGTGGGCTGTGTGTTGGGGGCTCAGCATTGAGAGGGGCAGGAGGTGCCTGGGAACACCTGCGGGATTGAACCTTGGATCTCCCTGCCTGGGAACCCAAAATATCCTTGATTTTGCTCCGTGGGCTGTGAGGTCGATGGTGGGGGGAAGCAGTGGACATCCAAGCTTTCCTGGGCTGAGTAAAGCAAGCCCTTAATTGTCATTCCCTGCTCTCTCCCGTTTGAAATACCATTTCCATTTGCTTTCTGTCCCAAAGACCTCCCAGCCCACTGGAGAATGGGAAATGGGAAAGGTTAAAGCCGTGCGAACACCGCCCTGCCCGAGCTCAATCTCCAGAGAGCAAAATCCAGGGCTTTGCAGCACTGGGGTCTCGTGTTTAAGGGGACAGTAAGTGCAGCAGGAATCAGGATTCCTGGCTCTGCTTTTCCTGCAGTGACTTGCAGTTGCTCCCTGGCTGCTGTCTGGGCCGGGAGCTGCGGCCTCCGGTGCCTCTGCGACAGGGAACTGTCTGGGGGAGTTGTTCCTGTGCAGAATTAGCTCAGCCCCGAGTTCCCCACAGCCCTTCCGTGCTGCACTTCCCTTTTCTTGTTCCCGTTCCTCCCCAGCTGCGAGGGACCTGCTTGGAGGGCTCTGGGTGGGGCTGCAGCATCCCCACCCTGGCAGCGGGATGGGACGCTGCTCCCTCTCCATCAGCTGAGGCTTTTCCTTTGGCTGCTCAACTTTCCCAGCCAAAGTCCTTGGAGCCACTGGGGCTTCTCTGCTCCATGTCTTGATGGAGCTCCTCTGGGTGAGGCTCAGTGGGAAAAGGACAGGGAATTCCTTGGGTTTGGGGGGAAGTTGTTATGGGGCCAGAGACAGTGGAGAAGGAGGTTGTGAGCCGCAGCACTGCCTGGGGCTGTGTGGCTTGGCATGGACAGGGAGGCTGGGGGAAGGAAAGGGCTGATCCAGAGGCACTCCAGAGCGCCTTCATCCTGCCCGGTGATGGGTGCTGCCCATCTGCTCAGCAGTGTTGGGACCTCGGAGGGGTGAGAAGCTCCCTCAGGGCCAGGGATGGCCCCCAAACCCTGCCAGGGCTCCCTCACTGAGCCCCACCCCGGGCACTTGTCCCTTCCCCTCACTGGTGGGACCATCACATCCCATCCTTGCTGTGGCAAATGCTTTCCCTTGCACTGTCCTTGTGTTTCCTCTGGAACGGACCCGCTCTCATCTCCTCCTCCAGCCCCTCTGGACCTCAGTCAGCCCATGTTGTGCTTATGGTATCTCCCTCTCTCATTTAATTAAGATCAGGAGATCATTAGCAGTGGCTCGAAGCTGTGGCACCTCCCTGGGACTGGTGCTTGTTGTCATTCCCAGCGTGGCCTTGGCTCCTCCTGCCTCTCCCGGGGAGATCCTCACCCCCAGGGTCGGAGCTCACTCAGCTCCCACTGGGGTCGGAGCCGAGGCCGAGTCCCTGGGGTTTTGTCCTTGGCACGTCTGTCCTTAGGCCGAGGAGAGGAATAGACCTTACAGTGGGATGGGGAGGAAACTGCTGCTCTGGGATAGATCTGGGGTGCAAAGTTCTAATCCAAGGGCAACCAGCCCTTTTTCCCTGGGGGCCGTGGTCAGAGTGCCCAGCGAGGCTGGTGAGGGTCTGCGAGGTGGCCGGGAGCACCAGGGAGCTCCTTGGACGCCCTGAGCGGGGATGGAGTCCTTGTTTTGGGGCTGAAAATGCAGCTCTGAGGGGTTGTTGTGTCTGGGCTGAGGCAGGAACCGCCCTGGAGTGTGGAAATGCTGCAGGGGAGGAGGGGTTGGTGCTGCCAAAAACCAGGTCAGGGCGCTCTGCTGCAGGAGGCACGGAGGGCAGCCGGGGCTGGGATAGCATCCTTGGTAGATAATGGGATAACGGGGCATCCTTGGTGACCAGGGCTGGGGCAACATCCTCGGTGGATAATGGGATAACATCCTTGGTGGCCAGCTGATCCCAGGTGAGGGATCTAGCTGGGAGCCCAGGGCAGGGTGCCAAGGTGCTCCACACAGCATAATTTTGCTCCTGCCTGCCCAGATAACCCCATTTTCACGCAGGTGCTGGTGCTGGTTTAAGGCCCTTGCTCTGTTCTGCTGCAGGAAAACTCTGCTTTTTTTGTTTTTAAAGGATATTTGAGTGGTTTGATCCCAGCTTTGCAAGCCTGGCACTCTGGGTTTGGTGTGTCGATGGCTGAGAGCGCTGGCCCGTCACCCTCCGTCATCTTAAGACCCAGAAATCTGCAGACTCAGGTTTCTTCCCGTGTTTCACATGGATTTTCCAGGGCCCTGATGGCCTCCAGCTGCAGAAAAACCTGCAGCAGCTTGGAAAACACCTCGATCCTGTTGGTACAGAGCTCCAGGCAGGAGGGGAGCTGGTGCTGTTGCATGTGCTGAGTTTAGCTGTGCTCAGCCCGTGCTCCAGGAGCCTCCTGGGTGACTCCCTCCCTTCCCCACAGAGCCTGGCAAAGGCCTTCTGGGCAGTCTTTGGTGAGCAGGAGGGAGGGTGGGCTCTGCCCCCCAAGGAGGGAGAGTTTTTGGGGGATGCTCTTCGTGGTTCCTGGGGAAATGTGCTCAATGGTGGAGGAGTCCGAGGAAAACCTGACATCCTCCCCACGTGAGGTCTGTCGGGTGAAACTGGCTTTGAAGGCACTGCTGTGCCTCTCTCTGTGTCCCGGGGCCTGTTGCAGCCTGTGCCTGGCAAAGGTGTGCTCATACCTGCCGTGGAATGTGCTCGCTCCGTCAGAAGCTTGGCTGGGACACGGGGTTTGGCTTCCCAGCCCGGGATGGGGATTTGGGAGCTCCATCCCTGGAGCAGCATCCTGTGGGCTCCTCCCCTGCTCTGTGGGTCTCTTCACTGACAAATCCACTGAGGGTAAAGGTGTGGAACCTGCTGCCGGGCTCAGGATTCATTCCTTTTTCCTTTTTCCCCCCTTTTTTCGTGTTTGACTCACTCCTGAGCACGGGTTGATGTGATGGATGAGCAATCCGTGCGTGACCTGTTGCCAGAGCGGGTGTAGCCGGTGTTTTAGGCGGTGTGGAGCCGTGGGATTGGTGTCCCTTCCTGTGGGATTGGTGTCCCTTTGGGGAACAGGCGTTCCCAAGCCTCCCGTCGCCTCTGGGTTCTCCGTGCAAGCCCGTGATGCGCTTCCCAGCTGCAAGTGGAGAAGGATTTACGGCAGGAACGTGTTTCTCCTGCCCTCCCTGTGACTGTGGAGCGGCTCCCGGGAGCAGCTGCTCCGGGGGAACCTGCGGAGCAGCTCCTGGTGCTGTGCAGTCTGGCAGAGTCAGCTCGGGGCTCGTGTTGGTTTAACTTCGGGTTCCTGTGCCCGAGGGCGGGGGATCGGCAGCGCTGCCGTCCTCACACTGGGACCTTGTCCCCTGCCTTGTGGTGCCCGGGCAGCTCAGGTCACTCGGTGGCCACAAATGTGGTTTGTGGGCTGCTTGGCAGCTGGGAGGACGCAGACCTTGGATGCTGTGGAGTGGAACTGGATAAATCCGGCTGAGGTGGTCACATCCTCTCTCCTGCTGTTGCTGTCTCCAGTCGTAAATGTTTCATGCTCCGTTTTACAGCTCCTTAAATCTTCCCTCCTTCCCTCTTCCCACCTGTCCATCCTGTGCTAGAGAGGGGAAAAGCCTCGGATTTTCATAGGCTGAAGTGATTTGAGATGAAGTTACTGCCCATGCTCTCGTGCCAGCACCGTCCTGGTGCCTGAGAGCTCTTCTCCATCCCTGGTGTCTATCTTGATCCAAAAATTGTCCATCCTCCTGCAGTCCCATCCCCCTGCTTGGCTCTGGCCTTGCCAGGATGGGTCTTGTCCGTGGAGCCCTGAGGTGCTGCAGGACACGTGCCCAGAGCACCATCCCTGGAGCACAGCCTGGGGACTCAGGCAGGGCTGGGTTTTTCCCTGGTTTTCAGGTTGTTCCCTGCCAGTGAGTCCCACTGGAGTGACATCTCTGTTCCTGGCCTGTGAGTCATGGGATGAGCCCTTCGGCAGGGCATGGATGCAAGTGCCAGTCGGTGCTGGGGTTTTCTCACTTGGGTTCCTGGTTATCCCGGTGGTGCTCCCACATCACTTGGAGCACCAGCAGCACACCCAGGGCCACATCCTCTTCCTCCCCTTCCAACGGCTCCTGCTCTTCATTCCTGACATCCAGCACCTCTGGAGCCAGCCCTGTCGAGGCTGGAGCCCGTTAGAGGAGCAGGGCTGAGCTGCCTCGTTATGTAACGAGCGGGGGGTTGGTTCCTTCCAGCCTTGTTTTTGAGCACTTCTTGGAAGAACATTTGGAGAGATGAACTTCCCACCTCAGCTGCTCCATCCACGGGGGAATCAGCCTGTGTTTATTTTCCATCTGTGCTTTTAGCAGCTCGCAGGGATCACCTGGCAGGGTCAGCCATCCAAAACCAACACGAGAACCGGCGCTGCGGAAAAGCTTCCCGGCGCCGGGGGGAAGCTGCGGCAGGAACACGGAGCTGGACAAAAAAGCACAAAATTCCCCGGGTTTGGGTTGTTTTCCACCCTGTGCTTCCCCTCCCGGGTAGGTGAGCTTCCTCCTGGCCCAGCTGCCTCAGCTCTGGGCTCAGGGCAGTGTCCCCGTGCTCGGCTCCCAAGGGGGTTGTGCCAAGAGGAGCCAGCGTCAGTGTTTTCCCTGGATCGGCTTTTCCATGCCCTGATCTGTCACTGTAGAACTCCAAGTGATCCTTAATTTAAGACTTGGGGCTGCTCTGCCCACCTGGGCTGACCTTGTTGCAGGGATGAATCAGCAGTAAATGCCAGCCTGGAGCAGGCAGGGAAGAGCCTTTGGCTCCGGGTTGGGATGTGTCTGTCTCCGACTGCAGCTCGGAGATTCAGGAGAATTTCTGCTCGGTGGAGGGTGAACCTTGCCCACGCTGACAGGGCTCGGTGGCTTTGGGAGGCTTTGGGGAAGCATCTGAGGGCTGAAGCACTCCAGAAGCATTCCGGCTGTGCCTCCTTCCCTTGTGCATCCATGAACCTCAGGAGTCACTAAGGGACTTCACTCCCCAAGGAACCTCCCTTGAACTCCCTGCTGGCAAAGCGCTGGGACCAGTCCGAGAGTGAAACTGGGGGCCCTGGTGCCCAGGGTGTGTTGAGCAGGTCTGCTGGGGCACAGCAGGTCCAGCTGAGCTGGAGCTTGGATGGGAATCTTTTGAATCTTTTGGAGACCCCAGCCAGAGCCATTGGAGGGCAAAGGTGATCCTCCTTGGAGGGACCCACATCCTCCTTGGAGGGACCCATATCCCCCCTGGAAGTGGAGCAGGATGGTGCCTATGGCAGCTCTGAGTCGTTCTGAGTGCACTGCCTTGCTCTCCTGATCTCATCCCAGTGTCCACTGGAAATCCCAAACCAGTGAAATGAGCTTGGATCGTGGCTGGGCTGTGGGATGCTGACCTGAGAAGCTGCTGATGGGGTGGAGGCTTTGGCTGTGTGCTTGGCTTTGTGCTGAAGGAGTTACTTGGTCAGGAGGGGAATGTGGAAGGGACAAGGTGGTGGAAAACCTTGGATCAGGGTCGGTGTTGCCTTTCTGTCAGGGCTGGCTCT
The DNA here is from genome assembly GCA_013397565.1 of Ptilonorhynchus violaceus. Classification (NCBI taxonomy): domain Eukaryota; kingdom Metazoa; phylum Chordata; class Aves; order Passeriformes; family Ptilonorhynchidae; genus Ptilonorhynchus; species Ptilonorhynchus violaceus. Next base: position 148,995 of record VZRJ01000749.1, read on the forward strand.
GTGTCCTGCTCATCCCAGCATTCTCTCCCATCCCAGGAGGGGCTGGGCCAGCCCACTTGTCCCAAACCCAGCCGAGTTTTCTCCCTGGTGGGGAGTAAACAGTGCCCAAGCATTTCCCCCTGTAGCTCCGAAACCCGCTGGAATGTTTCTTGGAGTGGGGGGGTCCCTGAGCCACCAGGACCATGAGAGGACAAAGAGCAGAGGAAAAGGGCAGGGCTTTACCCTGAGCAGATCCAGCCTGTCCTCATCCTCCGTGGGGTGGCTTTCCCTCCTTACAAACACTCCTGTGCTGCTGTTTCCATGCCAGTGTTTTTCCCTTTGCTCAGCGTTTCCGGTGGGGATGCTGCGGGAGGATGAGGGAAGCACGTGGTTTTTGGGAGCCTGGAGATCCAGCAGGGCTCTGTGTGCAGCTCTCCGTGCCTCTGACTGATCCTGGCAACAGCAAATGTAAAAATAGACGCCGGGTGCTGTCTCCCAAACCTGCCTTTGGTGCTGCTGCCTTTGACTCTCCGTGGGGAAGGGTGGGAGGGGAGAGGAGAGGGATTCACTGGGAGTGTCTGGAGAGCGCTGGGATGTGCTCATTAACCACGGTGACCTAAATGAGCGTGCACAGCCCCGCAGTGGGGGCTGGGGAGACCTCTGCCACACGTGGATGCTCCCGATCCGTGTTCCAGCAGTGGGATGGGAGGTGCAAACCCCTCGGAGCTCGTCTGCTTTCCAGGAGCTGCCCTGGAGCTCACAGGGCCTCCAGCTGCTTCCCCTTTTAGGGGAGTTTTCTGTTTGAGGTTTCCTCTCAGCCCATCTGGGCTGACTCGCTGCTTCCTTCCCCCTCGGCCATCCCGGGGCTTGGGTGCTCTCCGGAGCCTTCCCTGTGCGTGGACGGCAGATCCCGGGATCCCCCGCCCTGGGGATGCACACCCCGCGTGGTGAGTGCTGGATCCATGGAGTGTCAGAGGGAAGAACACACGTTTTTTAGGAAAAGCAGATTTCCTTGTGTCTTCCATCTGGCTGGAGCTGCGTTCCCTGGATGTGCCACACTGGAGATGTCCCTGAGCTCTCCGTGTGCCCGGGGCTGAGGGGTCCGAGCAGGACATCCCCTGGCAGGGCAGGGGGGCAGGAGCTGGGTGGGGGAAGGAGCTCCCCACAGAGCAGAAGGATGTTGATCCAGCAGGCTCCATCCTCCGGGAGGCACATTCCAGCTGTAGGGAGCAAGGGAAGGAGCACAGAGTGGGGCACACCTACTTAGCTGGGAGCAGTCCTGCTCCTGATCCCCACTGGCTCTGGCTCTGGGACAGGACAGACAGTTTAATTTAATTTTAATTTAGATTTTGTAACTCCCACAGCGTCTGTGGGGCTGGGACCCCTCCAAACCCTGCTAAGAACTCTTGGAGCAGGTGGCAGGAGATGAGTGGCTTGTCCTGGGTGTCCTCCGGTGAGGAGCTGGATCCCAGCTGTGGCCTCCAAGACACCCGCAAGAGCAGATCCTTGTGGATCCCTGCTGCTGGATGTGCTTGGCACGGCCTCCTCCATCTCCCTGTGCTCCAGAGTCTGACTGATGGAACCCAGTTCTGCTCTCTCAGACCTGGAAAAGGGTGTTCATGGGCAGAAGCTGTTTGTTTTCCAGGGATGGCATCTATTCCCATAAAAGAGGTCATGTCCCCCTCCGGGACGTGACCTCGGGTGGCCCCGATCCAGAAACCCCCACCCAGGACTTCCCCCGGGGGGGCAGCTCCTGGAAGAAATTTGGGAAACCAAGGGCTGTGGGATGGGGTTAATGGTGGAAAGGTGCTGTGGGAGTTTGAGTGTAGCTGCCTGGGGCTTGAAACCTTCCCTGATTCCGCTCTCCTGCTGCATCCCAGCCCTCTTTGCACCTCCTGTTTCCGCTGGAGCTGATTCATAAAAACCCAAATACACGACATGGAACAACTTAATCCTCCAAACACTCCTGTTGTGCCACAAACTTAGAGCTCAGCCTAAAAATAGCCCTGTAGCCTGTTGGAGGTGTAGTCCTGGCTGTTGGTGAGGTCTTGAGAACCAAAAATAGCTCCCTAATCCCACGCCAGCACAAGCAGAGGTTTTTCCTTGAACGGCTGCTTTTTGGAGCAGCTCAGGCCGAGCACCCAAATTCCCTTTAATGCTCTCAAGATTGGAAGTGATGGGATGGGAGGTGCTGGGAGCATGTCTGTGCTGTTCCATCTCATCCTGGGAAGCTCCTGCCTTTCCTTATGTTAATCCATCCAGATTCTCCCTATTTTTTTTCCACGGGATGATGTAAGGTATAAAAACTCCTTTCAGGAGTTCTTTATTTTTCCTGGGAAATGATTCAGCCCCCAGATATCTCCTTTCCCAGCTGCCAGGCTGCTGCAGCCCTTCCCTCTTGAACTGCTCCCAGCTCTTGCATTACAGTGAACAATGCAATGTTGGATGTTCCAGGCAGCCTTTTCCCCTCCAACCCTTCGGGAAGTGTCCTCCTGATCCACCTGCTCCTGCTCCCTGGCAGTGGATCAGCCTGTTCTGGGCTGGTTTTCTTGCTGGTGACTTGCTCTAAGGGGTTAATGCTCCCTTTTTCCATAGATTTTTTTTTTCCTGTCTGGGTATTTTCAAGCTTGCAGCCTGGGTACTGAAAATTTTGCAGTGGGCATCGGATGGGGTGGGATAAGCAAGTGGTGGGAATAAGAATGGACTCACTGGGATTTAATTCTGTGTCTGTGCCTAGAATACTCAGATCTGGGAGGGATCAGAGCTACCAGGGCAGTGGCTGTGCTGGATTCCTGCTCATCCTACTCTGGGAAACAGGACCTGGAACCGGGGCAGAAACATGGAGCATCCTGTGGGAGGAGAAGGGAGTGAAGTGATTTTTGGGAAGAAACAGTTCCCTCATGGCCTGTGTTTGGTGCTGCCCCATTGGAATGTGGAGATGGAGAACCAGAAGGTGTCTCTGGGCATGTCTGGCTTTGGTCCCACTTTGGTCCCCAGTCCCGCTGTTCTTCCCACTGGCAGGAATCCAGACCCCTCTCCCATCCCATACCAGAGGCTGCTCCATGCCCTGCCAGTTCCCAGGCCGTTCCCTGTGGAAGCATCGGGACCTAAATGGAGGTTGGGAGTATTTTTGCCTTGTGCAGTGAATGGTTTGGAGGCTTTTCCAATGTTCCTTCCATTTCTGTGTGCAAAGCTTGGGAGCAAAGTCTGTTGTGGGTTTTGTGTGGGGCAGGACAGCAGGGAAGCGTTCCCAGTAATCTACTGTGGAGTCAGTGGGAGCTTTGTGCTGGATATGGCAAATAGCTCCTTCTGGAGCTGTTACCAGGCGGGAGAATTCCATGGGCCAGCAGTGGGAATGTGGGAATCTCCCCCAGGGCGGTAACCTGGGCTGGGTGGGGCTGGAGCTGCAGGGCAGCTCCTCCTTCCCACAAAGAACTCCCAGGATACATCATCCTCCAAGTACTTGATGCAAGGACACTTCTGAGCAAACACGAGCATCTTTCTTTGGGGTGAGACACGGCAGGTCTGGCAGAAAGTTGGTTTAATGGATGTTGTTGAGTTCCTTTGCCATTCCTTTGCCAAGTCTCTGCTTGGAAGGATCCCTGGAGTCACCGGCTCTGGGGTATTTAAGCATAAGAACAAAAGGCCGGCGGCTTTGTCTCCTTCCAAATATGGGCTCACAGCTTTCCCTGGAAAAGCCTGGTGGTATCTGCCAGTGGGGTGAATGAGATGGGGTTTTCCAGGTTGTTTAGTGGAAGGGCAGTGTTTGGGGTAAGGACAGGGATGGACATGGAGCTCCAGGTGCCCTGGGGGGGGGTCTGGTCCCGTGTGACACCTCCGTGCGTGGTGTTTGCGTGTCTGGCTTGGGGTTTAGATGATATCTGTGGCGCTTGGGTTGAAATCCCGGGATCACTGAGGTTGGAAAAGCCCTCCAGGATCCTGGAGTCCATCCTGTGCCCGATCCCCACCTTGCCACCCAGCCCAGAGCAGTGAGTGCCGCATCCAGTTAGCTGTTCCTTGGACACCTCCAGGGATGGGGGCTCCACCACCTCCCTGGGCAGCCCATTCCAATGCTTAAGAACTCTTTCCATGGAGAAACTCATGCTGGATAAGCCCTGGTGCTATCTCCTACCCAGCAGCATCTTCTCCAAAGATTTTCTGGCTTGTGGCTCTTGGAAATGACAGAGGAACCTTTTCTTTTCTTTCCTCTGTGGCTCCAGGTGGCACAAGCTGCACTCCAAGGCTGGGAAGAAGGAGAAGGAGCGCGGTGAGATCCTGGTGAGCATCCAGTTCACACGGAACAGCCTCACCGCCAGCATGTTCGACCTGTCCATGAAGGACAAGCCGCGCTCGCCCTTCGGGAAGCTGAAGGACAAGGTGACGGGGAAGAAGAAGTACGACCTGGAGTCGGCCTCTGCCATCATCCCCAGCAGCATGGGAGCCCTGGACATGGAGGAGGACTACGAGCTCGGGGGCAAGAAGGCCAAAGTCAAGGGCTTTTTCCTGAAGAACAAACTGCGCAAGTCGTCCCTGACCCAATCCAACACTTCCCTGGGATCCGACAGCACCATCTCTTCTGCCAGCCTGAGCTTGGCAGCCGCTGCTCCTGAGGTAACCAAATCCCCGAGCAGACACGGCAGTCTGTCCACGGAGCGCTCTGGTAAGAGGATAAGGGATAATCCCCCCATTTTTTCCCCCTTCCTTTCTTTGTAAGGGACTGTTGGGACTTTCTTGCAAATCTGTTAACTAATTGCTTACCCAGTCACAGAATCATGGAATTGGTTATGTTGGAAAAGCCTTCTGAGATCATGGAGTGCAACCATTCCCCCAGCACTGCCAAGGCCACCACTGCCCCGTGTCCCCAAGTGCCACATCCACACGGCTTTGAAATCTCTCCAGGGATGGGAACTCCACCCCTGCCCTGGGCAGCTGTGCCAGGGCTGGACAACACTTTTAGTGGGGAAATTTTCCCTAAACCTTCCCTTGGCACAGCTTGAGGCCATTTCCTGTTGTCCTGTCCCTGTTCCCAGGGAGCAGAGCCCGACCCCCCCAGCTGCCCCCTCCTGTCAGGAGTTGTGCAGAGCCAGAAGGGCCCCCCTGAGCCTCCTTTTCTGCAGGCTCCGAGGTGACATCCTGCACGAACCCCTGAGACCTCCTGCGTGCTGGCACTGACGCGTTTGCCAGAACGAGGGGAAACAGCCCAGATTTTGCTTTTCCGTGGCTGCACCACGAGCTCCCTGGATCTGAGGGTTCTTTAGGGCAGTTTCTTCCCAGCGTCTCCAAGCAGTGAGTGCCAGGAAGGCCCTGGCCAGGGCTGGGGCTGCCGGCCCTGCCCTGGGTCACTGCTCTAATGAGCCGCCTCCGGCTTGGAGGCAAAGCCGCAGCGGGGCCGGCTCCGGTGATTAAAACAATCTGAGCTCTTGGCACTCCCAGGGCGGTGATTTACAAACAAAAAAGGCCCTTGTAGGGAATTAATTCTCCCTTGGAAACAAATATGTAATTAAATAGTTTAATTGGCTGCAGACAGCACATTGCCAGGTTGGGTGGGAGTCCCCGGGGAGGCCGCGTGGCTTCTACTGGGTGACGATCCCGTGCTGGTCCCATCACCCTTGGGATGAACCTTCCAGCTGCTGGGAGCTTCCCTTCCCATGGCAGGGGGTTGGCACTAGGTGATCCTTAAGGTTGCTTCCAGCCCAAACCATTCCATGATTTTGTGGGGGAAGCAGCATCCCCGGCTGGGAGGGGAGAGCAGCTGTGTGTCAGTCGTTCTCCTTGGGTCCTCCGTGATTTTTAACCCAAGAAATTGGCAGGTGCCACAAGGTCATAGAATCATGGAATTGTTAATGTTGGAAAAGACTTTTAAGATCATCAAGTCCAACCCTCAAGGCAGTGGGAGGGAGATGCAGGCGCTGGACCCTCCTGGCTTGTCACACCAAGCAGCGCCCTGGAGCTCATGGCCTTGTCAGCTCTTGTTCAGTGCAAACTCCTGAGTCACGTGGGAGCTTTAGAACCCTCTAAGGAGCTTCTGGGGAGTAGCTTGCATTTCTTATCAATCTCAGATCCTCTCAGACAATGGGTTTGTCATTTTACAGAGTCTCCTCTCAGGGTCCTCCCCTGACGTGCTTGGGGACAATATCGTGTCTCCTGTATGGCTGCATAGTTGTGAGCCGTGCTTTGCATTTCCAAGAATTTAATTATAATCCCGTGGGGCCTGGGAGGGAGAAGGGAGGATGATTTCCCAGGTCTCTTTGGTGTTTGCAGGTGGAAGATAACAATGCCTGTTGTAGCTGTGGCCTCACGTGTTGTGTGTTTGCTTCCTCCAGTGAAGGACTTTCTGCCCTCCCCGAAGCTGACCCACAAGAGAGCGTTCAGCGACGACGTGTCCCAGGTCAGCCCGGTGCCGGAGCCCAGAGCGGTCCAAAGCCTGAAGCCAAAGAACGACCCCGTGTCCCGCTCTTCCCTCTGCATCAACGGGAGCCACGTGTATGGGGACGAGCTGGCCCCGAGGAGCCCCCTGAGCGCCGCCCCCGGCTCTGCCCCCCTGCCCGTGCCCGCCGTCCCCAAGAGGCAGGACGAGGGTTTTGGCTTCGCCCCCCTGCACCCCGACCCCCACGAGGCGCCCTGGGGGCTGGGCGGCGTGGAGAGGGCTCAGCAGAGGGACGAGCCCAGGTTCATCCCGTCCCCCCCCAGCCTGGCCCTGCAGGAGGAGCTCAAAGTGTCCACCAAGGCCGTGACCCTCAGCAACCACCTGGGCAGGGCCAGGCTGGAGGAGAGCGCTCGCCTGGAGAGCAAGCCCGCCCAGGCCGCGGTGCCCCCGGTGTTCTCCGCGGAGCCGGCCAAGGACAAGCAGCACGAGGACGGCAGGAAGGAGGACAAGAAAGCCAAGGGAGGCTTCTTCCACCACGGGGGCGGCCGGAGCGACGCGGGCGGCAAAGGCCAGGGGGACAGAGGGACCCCCGCGCACGCCTCGGCGGCCGGAGAGGAGAGGAGTAAGAGCAGCGGCTGGTTTGGGTCCAGGGAGCCCAAAGAGTCCCCTCAGAAACCCAGGTCAGTGGAACGGGGCTGTGGAGGCCCAGGCCGGTGATTCCTGCCCCAAATTCCCGTCTCCAGCGGCTGTGCTGGTCAGAGCTCCCGGGCCCGGTGCTCGGGCAGGGTCAGAGCAGGGACAATGCTTCCGTGCTCTTAAATGTCTCCAAGGGAAGGGGATTTTCCTGGATCCCCCCCGGCTTCTGCCAGAAACCACCCCCGTTTATCCTTGTGGGATGTGTTTTCCATGCGGGGAAGGGAGGGATCCCCTCCATGGAGAGGTTTCCCTCTGCAGAGGTGAGGCTCAGCATGGTCACACCAAGTGTTCCTGTGGCCTCAAAATACAGAATCATTATCCTTTAATAAGCTCAAAAAGCTCCCCTGGCAGCCAGGGTGGGATGTGGGATATTGTGATGTGTAACCATGTTATTTTTACAAACCTCTCACCCAGGGAGGTCTGGTCTGGGGGTGCAGCACTTTGGTATCATGAGCTATTATCAATATTCCCAACTAATCCCAGCTCTGCTCTTTCCTCCTCCCATCCCAGCCAGCCTGCCCTTCTCCCAGTTACCAATCTCTTAACTGTTCTTGCTTTGTGTGGTGATTCATCCCTCCAAATCCTCTGTTTTTGTGGCACACAAACCGTGGTGCTCGTGCTGTTCCTGTGAGGAATTTATCACCCTTGTCCATCCCTGGAGCCCCTGGAGCTCAGCTGGGAGTCCAGAGGTTGAGGGTGTTGTCAGTGAGAGGCAGGAAATGGGGTTAAAATCAGCCAGAGAAAACAACCAGCACTCGAGAGCTGCTTCAATCTACAGGGTTGATTTATTAGAGGGATTTTCTGATCTGGGCTGACTTTAACCTAATTTATTAAGCAGAAGGATTTGAAGGAGTCTGAGCCTCCTTTAATGAGGAGGGCACTCCTGTTTATTCCACCTAACCAGGTTCCCACATGGGTTAAACTTTCAGAGGGATGAGCACGTCCCTAGGGTGGCTTGGTGTCACATCCCAGTGCAGGATTTGTGGAGGAGCCTAAAGGACTCTGCTCTCGGCATCCTGTCCTTGAGGAAGGACAGAGTATTCCCACTCCAGACCGTTCTTTTAATTTTTCTTTCTAATTTTGGGATAACAAACCTGCTGGTTGAGTCCTAGAATAAAAAATCAAGCCATGAAAAATCCTGCTGTATCCAGGCAGTGACTGCACAAGTGCCTGGGGCATCCAGGGAAGCACCGTGTGTGTGGGATGTGATGGGAGGGGAGGGGATGAGAAGGAGCTGCCCTCGGCATCTCCCTCTGGAGCCTTTTCCTTGGGAGATGGGTGAGAAACCAGCAGGATTCGCCCTGCTTGGCAGTTCTGGGAAGGAGGCAGCTGTGAGCTGAGCCTGCCCAGTTCCTCTGGTGGACACTGATTCCAAGGCAGGGATGTCTGATCCGGCTGGAACTTGGTTCCCAGCGCATCCAACCCAGCGGATAATCACCGGGAGTGTCCTTAAACACTGCTGGTTTCCAACAGCTCCCTGCCTTCCTGGACACATTCCCAGCGTTGCTCTCTTCCCAGAGGGGTTCCACTCTGTGGTTTTCTGATCCACTCCAGTGCTCACAGTTTAATCTCGAGCTCAGCCCAAGCCGAGCTCTGCTTGGAGTCGCTTTGCTGAGGACTTTGTCTGTCTTGTGAGGAGAGACTTGGATGAGCCGTGTGACAGCAGCTCCTCTGGCTGGGATTTGCTCTCCCAAAAACAGGAATGGCTTCAAAGCAGCACGAGCTGGGGGGAAGGAATTCACGGAACCCCCTTTTGGGGTGTTTGGAAACAGCCGAGTGGGCTTTAACTGCAGTTTGCAATTAAAAATGGGAAATAATGAGCTCAAACTGGAGCAGGGGGGATTTGAAGTAAGAGATGGGAGAAGTGTCTCCTGGAGGGTGGGGAAGTGCTGGAGCTGCCTGGCTGGGAAGGGGTTTCTCCCTCCCAGCATCCACAGATTTGCACTGGGATAGATGAGAACCTTCGGGGGGAGTCACGAGGAGCATTTGGTGACTGAGTCTGATTTGATGCAAAAAGGGCCTTTCCATCATCACAGGGAGATGGTTTGTCCTGGTGCTTCATTTTTCCTGGCCATTAATTATGACATCGTTACTCATTTTTAGTTATACAGAACTGACTTCTCTGATTTTGTTTTGCTTCCTTACACTGAACGGCCTCGTGGTCCATGCTGGTGATTCAGGTCCAAGCCTTTGAAGAGCTTTTTAGGTCTTGATGACTTTAAACTGCCAAAGGGCAGGGTTAAATGGGATACTGGGAAGGAATTGTTCCCTGTGAGGGTGGGGANCTAGAGAAGCTCAGAGAAGCTGTGGCCGCCCCTGGATCCCTGGGAGTGTCCAAGGCCAGGCTGGGGGCTTGGAGCAGCCTGGGATAGTGGAGGGTGTCCCTGCCCATGGCAAGGGTGGGACTGGATGATCGTTAAGGTCCTTCCCACCCAAACCATTCCCGGATTCTCTGATCTCCGGGGGTTCTCTGATGTCCATCTGCAGCTGGAGGAGCTGTTCAGGCACCAGTGTCACTTCCAGAGATGGATTAACCTTTCCTCTGGAGAGAATCAGCCTCTGAATTGAGCAGTTTTAGATCTTGACTTACTTGCAGAAAGGATTTTTTCCCTCCTGCTCTCCTGACCCTGGAAACTTCAGCTTTGTGGCTCCTTCCAGCAGCATCTTCCCACCTTTTTGCCCACCGTGGGTAGGTCGAGTTTCACCCGGAGCTGAACTTGGTGAGAAAGCATCAAAATCAGCCACTTTGCAAGACCAAAACCTCAGCCTGTAATTAGTTCAAAGATCTGTCATGAGAAGGATGGTTTGAGTTTGCCTGCAGCAAAGACCAGTTTGGCACAGCTCATCTTTAACCACTTGCTCCTGGAAAACACACCCTTCCCAAAATAAGGAGCTGTTGCCTTCGGGCTGGGTTTAACTTGAGCTTTATAAAAAGGGGTTTTGTTCTGTCCTGGGTGGCTTTTGCTGAGCCATCAGTGTGGGAGTGCTGCAAACCTGTCCCTGCTCTTACTGGGGAGAGAACTGGCCATTTCTGCCTTCAGCCCTTATTTCCACCCAGTTTTCCCTGATTCCTTTCAGGGAAGCAGGTCCCAAAGGCTCTGCTTTTCATCCCTGGCTTTGCTAATCCAAGTGAGCTCCCAGGCTTTGATTCTGGATGGAATGGGAGCAGTAGGAAGAATGTGTTTGCTCTTTGGAGGCTGAATAAAAGCCTGGTTGGGGTTTGTTGTTTTTGAGGTCGGGTGGTTAAGGGTTGTATGTAAGGAAGAAGCTCAGCAGGTTTATTTGAGGCAAAGCCTGCAGCTAAAACAATCCTTTAACTGTTCCCAGGGCTTCCTACAATGTTATCAGAGCTCTGCAGCTCCTGCTTCCTGCGGAGAATCCCGATGGTAAAATGGGGCTGCATCTTAGGCTTGGCAATGGGAGAAAAGAGAAATTGTGCTCTGTCCTATAAAAGCAGTTGCATTCATTCCATTTTCAGGTTCAAGCCCCTTCCCAGAGTCCATACCCTCGGATCCAGCAGGGAGGCCAAATATTGACTCAGTTCCTCCCTGTTCCCCGTGTGCTCCCAAAGAGTGCATTTCCTAAATGCTGGAATTGGGAGGAAGGTTTTGAACGGTTGGAGCACAGTCCTTGGACAGGCTGGCAGTGGTGGATCAGGTGGGATTGAATATGGATGTGTGTGACAGCCCCTCCCAAAGTTAACAGGACGGCCAGAGCAGAGCCTGGGAAGCTGCAGAGTTGGAGGAAGAGGGAGATGAAGGCCACGATGTGAAACCAGGGCGTTATGGATAACAGGGATGCTGTGGATTAATCCATGGAAGCTGTCGGGATCACACCTCTGGCACAGGGATTGTATCCAGCAGAGCTGCAGTGCTGCCCACCTGCACTGGATCGGTCAGGGATGGAGTGGGATCAGTGTGAGGGTGACAAATGGCTCTTTTTCCTGCTGAGCCTGCGTTTCCCAGGGATGGACAGGATGGTGACGGATCCAGAGCTGGCTCAGCTCAGCCCTGATGAGGCAAATCTGCTTTGGAACTGTCCAGGTAAAGCCCAGCCCCACTCCCACTCCTAAAAGTGGGAATTGAGGTTTGAAGTTTGCATCTCCCTGGGTTCCTACTGCCCGGATTTCTGCTATTTTTTTAAATTCCTGTGGTTTTGGGGGCAAATGTCTATAAAGGAGAAGTTGTCCGTTTTCATCGGGGTGATGGACAGGTGAGGCCCCAGGGAAGAGCAAAGTGGTTATTGCACAGATAATTATTATAGATAATTTATAGGTGATTTATTATAGATCAATCCAGTCCTTTCACCTCTGGAATTCCTCTTTAAAAGCAACACTTACACATATTCCTGACTCATTCCCTCTTGTGTTCCCACCCTGTACAAAAATGTCCTGGGCTGCTGTTCCCATCTCTTCCCAACCTCTTCCTGCACAAATCCTGCTATGCCAGCCCTGCTCATGCCAGGGGGAGAAAATTCCTGATCCCTGCCAGGTTTGAAGCTGCTGCAGGACCCTCCAGCACCTCGATCCTGCTGGTTTTCCACCCAAGTGAGCCACGTCTGTGGGAAAATGGGGCAGAAAGCAGGTTGGGAGTGGCAGGGCACGGCACATCCCTGGATCCAGCCCTCCTAGGAGGGGTTTTCCACTTGAGCTTCAGCACAGCTCTTACCCTCAGCACATCACGGCTGGGTTTATCCCTGCCCTTCCCAAACTCCCGCTTCTCCAGCGCATGTGCTGTTTTCTCTTCGTGGTGCAGAGTCCCCCACCCTCCTGCAGCTGGGCCAGGGACGCTGCTCGGGGACTGCAGAGCTGGGCACTGCCCCCAGCCTGAAATCCAGGCTGGAATCCGTAGGGAGAAATCTCCCTGCACCGAACAAGCTGTTTCCAATAGACTTTTTCCATCAGGGGGTTGCTCAGCAATATTTTATTTCCGGTTTTTTTTTTATTGCTGCGAGGCTCGAACGCGTCTGTGAAGTGCTGCCAAACAAATAAATGAGGGCAGGAAGGGACCCGCGATTTATTTTGGCTGGCGGAGCCGAGTGCTGGGAATGGGAGGAGAAGGAGGAGAGGGAGGAGGAGGAGGAGGAGGAGGAGGGTGAGTCAGCGTTTCAGTGCAGCAAAGAGCTGCTTCCAGCAGGCTGCTGCAAGCGGAGGTTTCCCTCTAGAGGAATCCGCCGGCCTCCACTCCTTTTTCACGGAGCATTTCCAGCATCCTTCACCAGGGAGAACATCATTCATCAGGGAGAATGGGAAAGGGGCTTTTGGGAGCAGAGGAGTCTCCTGCCAGTGCCATGCTGGTGGCCAAAACAGGGATGCTGATCCCACGGAAAGAGGTTGAACGGTGGGATTTGAAATCCCAGTGGAAAGTCACAGATCCTGAGGAAACGGCCTCAGGTTGTGCCCATGGGAGGGTCAGGTTGGGTATTGGGAAAATTTCTTCCTGGAAAGGGCTGTCCAGCCCTGCACAGCTGCCCAGGGCAGGGGTGGAGTCCCCACGCCTGGAGGGATTTCAAAGCTGTGTGGATGTGGCACTTGGGGACACGGGGCAGTGGTGGCCCTGGCAGTGCTGGGGGAATGGGTGGACTTGGTGATCTTAGAGGGCTTTTCCAACCTAAACAACTCCATGATTCTTCTGCCTGGAGTTTGCAGCTGAGAGGGGTTTGTGCAGCCCCTGAACAAACCCCAGAGGGCCCCAGCAGGAAGGGGGTTGAGAAGCAGAAAGGAAATTTCCACAGTGGAGTTTAAGGAGGAAAACCAGAATCTGACCAAAAAAGAGATGGATTTAAGTTATGTCTTTATATCTTTAGCCAATGCCAGCAGGTCCAGCACCCCATGAGCCCCATCATGTCTTTGGAAAAGGGATGGAGGGACAGGACGCAGGGAATGGCTTCCCACTGCCAGAGGGCAGGGATAGATGGGATATTGGGCAGGAATTGTTCCCTGTGAGGGTGGGGAGGCCCTGGCACAGGTTGCCCAGAGAAACTATGGCTGCCCCATCCCTGGAAGTGTCCAAGACTAGAGACAGGGCTTGGACCCACCTGGGATAGTGGAAGGTGTCCCTGCCCATGGCAAGGGCAGGAATGGGATGGGCTCTAAGGTCCCTCCCAACCCCAACCATTTTGGAATGTCTTGGGGAATGAAGACAGGATCATCTTGGCTGGGTGTGAGGAGGCCCTGAAGCTGCTCCTCCCCTGTGCAGGTGGGGATTGCTGCAGTTCAGGTAAGAGGCATCTCTGGCATCAGCCACCCCTGGGGAGGGAACTTCAGCCACTCAGCTTCTGGCAGCTGGGAAGGTCATTAGCAGCCAGTGCTCATTAAGAGGCTGCAGCTGATTAATGCTCCAGAGCCATTTAGAGCTGGAGCCCAGCAGAGCTGGATCAGGCCCTGGGTGCTCTTACTCAGCACTAACGGATGTTGAGGCAGAATCACAAATGATGGATCTCAGCTGGACATGGAAGCTGTGCCAGCAAGGAGCAGGACAAGCAGAGGTACCACCCTGAGGTCGTTGGTGGTCCAGCTTGGATCTTTCCACCTTCCCTTTCCAGCTTGGAAGGAAAATTTGCCATGTTTTGCCTTGTTAAAACCCCTTTGTGGATGTGGTGAACTCACCCAGCTGGACCTCAGGTCATGAGCAGCTGTGCTCCTCTTCTGGGGAGCTGAAATTTGAGGGCAGTTAGGGAAAAAGGTCCAACCCTGTGCTGATCTCCAGGCTGGGAATGCCGGGAGAGATTTTCTTCCAAGCAGAGTGCAGCTGCCGGTGTCTCTGGAGTGGTTTGTGCCTCAAGGTCCATCAGCTTCTCCCATAACTTCTGGGGATTTTCTGTGCTCACCCAGAGCTCAAAGCCCCTATGAGGACCTGGGCTGCTCGGAGGTGTCACCTGTGGGGTGCATTCCTGGCTGCCCACGGTGCCTTTTCCTCCCTGATCCCAGCAGGAGAGGACACGGAACAGGGCCGGGCTGGGCATGGCCACCACTGCTGCTTTGTGACAGCAGGAGAGGGCACCCACGAGCTGTCTGTGCCCCAATGGGAGCTGCAGGTTTGAGTGGAAATGAAGGGTTTGAGGCTGTTCTTTGTCCCTGAATTCCCAGTTCCCTTCAGTGGTGCCTGGGTGGTGTCCCAAGGGTGCCGGAGCGGAGCCGTCACGCTCGGCCACTCGCTGGGAGTGTTCCCTGCCTCCAGACTGGGATGGGGGACTTGGATGGCATCGATGGCTTAAACAGGCACCTTCCCAAGGAGCTGCTCAGAGGGGCTGTGGAGCTGCCAGGAGTGGGATCAGGGGGTTCCTGTGGTGGGTGCATCACACGTGGCCCGAGGTGCTGCTGGCCCGGTGCCCTCCCTGCTGTGGGACCGACCAATTCCACCATCACCAGCCTCAGCTTTTGCCTCAAGATGGCATTTTTGTGCTTTAAAATGTGTCTGAGGCGTTTTGTGCATCCACAATAACAGGAAAAGAGTTGTCCAAGCAACTTTGTGATCTTCCAGTGCTGCCTGTGATCCCTCCCAGCAGCTTGGGAGGGAAATCCCAGGTGTAACCCCAGAGCTGGACGTACCCTGTGCACACTGGCAAAGCAATTAACTGATCCATTCCTCTCTGAAGCTGGGTGGTCGTGGCTGATGCAGGAGGCAGCAATCCCATGGGATCTATTATGGGGCAGGGCCAGGTGCCCCTATCCTGGAGATGGGATTGCTCCTCCCAAGGGTGAGTCAAGGGGTTGGGGGCCCAGGAGGAGGGAGCGTGGCAGTCAGAGCACTAGCTGGGATGTGGGGTGTCCACACCACACCCTTTGTGACGTGAAAACCTCTGAGCCTGGTGAGCCTCCTTGGGGTGGTGATTCCACATGGCTGGAGTTCTTCCCAAAGGAAGATCAGTGCAGTCCCACTTGAAAAGGCAGCAAGGAGCTGTCAGCCTCACTTGGGGCGAGATGCAGGGGACTGAGTCTGAATTCCACATGTGCTGAATCCCTTCCACCTTGGGGAAGGGATTTCCCGTGGGGTTTCAGGGATCTCGGCGTGTCAGGCCAGAGGTGATGTGACAAAGGCCATGTGGGAGGCTGGGCAGAGTCCGGAGCAGGGACGGGGCCATGTGCTGGCCACGTGCTCCTTCCTGCTGGGATCTTGTTCCTCAGCTGTGCTCCCTCCCTCCTGTGCAACAGGAGCTCCATGTGTGCTCCCACCCTGGTAGAGGAGGCACTGGGGTAAACTGGGAAAGACTCCTGTGTGCTTTTACTGTTCATGTAATCCTGATCCAAGAGCCCAGCCGGCTCCTCGTGCTCCACCTGCCCTTGGTACCACCAGCACTGGGACAGAAACACTGAGCGAGTCCTTGGGCTGCAGCAGGTGGGAAAAACCTCCCTGGCTCCTGGGCTTGCCAAGGCACAGAGGGGGACGTGGAGGACTGTCCTAGGAGAAGGGCTGCCCTTTCCTTTGTGTCGTGCATGCCCTTTCCACGCCTTGACTCCATAATCATTGCCGTGCCTAACAAGAGCCAGGAATGTGTTTGGTCATTGCCCTGCTTGGACCAAAGCGTTTGTGGTGTGTGTGGTGTGTGCTTACAGCTCTGTCACAGCATTAACCAGGAGGACTGTTTTGTCTTCCCTCCACAGCCTGGAAGTGTCTCCTCAGGTAGAAACCAGCTCAGATGCTCCTTCTCATTTTGCTCCCCGCTCCCCTGCTCCGTGTCCCGCTGCCCGTCCCGCTAGCATGCCGAGCTCTAACCTCCCTCCCGCTGCTGGAGACAGCCAGGCCGGATGCTTGTCCCCCACCAATCCATTCCTCAACTCCCTGCAGAGCAATCCCTTCTTTGAGGACCTCCTCGCTGAGCAGGTACTAAATTCTCCTTCACCTACTCACTTTCTCTCTAGTTTCCCGCCTGGGCCACATGCTGCAACAGAGGTCGCTGGGAGCTTTTATTCCTCTGAGGATTGCAGTCCCTCTGCCTCCCCAAGGCAGGCAGACCCAGAGAGGGAGTCTCCAGCCCCAAGCGTTGGTGTCCCCGTGCCAGAAACCACTCCCCCGTCACCGGGAGAGCTCCCTCCTGCGGACACCGGCCCCGCCGTCCCCCCGCCGCTCTCGGAGTGGGACGAGACCTTCGACGCCTTTGCCACCAGCAGGCTCAAACCGGAGCGGAACAAGGAGAACTTCTTTGCCTCGGTGGCAGCAGAGGGCATGGCTTTCATCGACGACCCCGACACGGCCAGCCCGACAGAGAGATCAGCTGAGCCACCCTGCCAGAAGGGCACAAAAGCGTTTGAAAAGCCCGAGTCGCCCATCAGCGCTGAAATCCCTGCAGCTCTCCGGTCTTGGACTAATTTCTCCAGTTTAGACGTGGGGGCCAACCTGGTGAGCACCACACAGGAAGCCACGGTGATCGAGGACGTGCTGAGCCCCGTGTCCGCGGGGTCCATGGCGAGGAGGAGGAAAAGCAGCACCCCCATGGTCTGGACAGCCGCGTTTGCCTCTGGAAACCCCGGGGAGAAAGAGGCCTCAACGGCACTGACCGCTGAAAATAGCGCTAGGGAGGAAGGGGACAGCGGTGAGGAGGGATCCTCCAGGGCAGGGACAAACGGCTGGATGACCATAGCCACGGAAACCGCTCCCGACCCCTCCGAGAGCACCCCGATCGCGGCCGAGGAGCGCGGGGCTCCCGAGGGCGCCTTCGGCCCGCGGCCGCCCTTCCTGGGCGAAGCGCAG
>VZRJ01000749.1:167059-178534 GCA_013397565.1 Ptilonorhynchus violaceus
GCCGCCGCCCGGCCCTGCCCGTGCCCGCTGCCCGGGGACGCACGAGCTTCAGCGCTCCTGGTTCTGCCCAGGGAGACACGGCCGGCTGAGAAGCCCTTGTGCCAGCAGACGACCAGGTGAGCACCGCGGGGAAGGCCCAGGGTGTGTGTTGGGGAGAGGGGAGCCCCGTCTCCCCTCTGCTCTTGCCGGGGGTGAGGAGAGGACTCGGTGCCGGCGGCTCGCGGCTGGGCTCGCCCCGAGAAGGCTGCTCCACGTGCTGCTGCAGCTCCTCTTCCCTCACCTTGCCGTGGTCGCAGAGAGCCCAGCCTGAGCTGCCGGGAGCCTTGGCTCTCTGGGATCCCGCCGGGGAGCGGCCGCTGGTGTCCCGTGTTTTCCCTGACCAGCGCGAAGGGTTCGAGGCACCCGCGAGCTGCCCCAGCTGCCGGTTCAGCCGCAGCAGAACCGCACGCATGCCTCACTCGGTGCTGATTTTGGCTCCATCATCTTGCCCGTGCTTGCAGAATAAATGGCCTTTTCCACGGCTGCAGGAGAGCTTTGGCTGTTACTGCTGTCCCGAGCTCCTCGTGGCATGTGCTCAGCTGCTGCCCCTGCCCTCTCCATTCATTCAGCTTTGGTTGCTTTCCCTCTTAAGTGCCCATGGGGTACTAAAAACCTCCATCTCTCCATAGCCAAAAAAAGAGAGTTTTTTCACCAGGGCAGAATGTTGTTCTCCCCTCCCTCCTGCCAAGATGCCCATTGGTGACAAAGCAAGTGGGATCTAGCCTTGAGGAGAGTGGGAATGGGAAGGGTGGAAAGAAGAGGCTGTTCCTGTTCTCAGGTCAATCGTGGGTCTGTAGGAATGCCATGAAGCAAAGCTGGTGAGTTCAGGGCATGGAGTCGTGCTCTGTGTCCTTCAGTTCATGGAGTTTTCCTGCTTTCCCCTGCTTCTGGGCAGGAGAAGGTTGTCCTGGGCTCTGCCTGCCCAAGGGTAAACTCTTCCAGTGATCTACCAAGCAGGGATTTATTGATCAGCCCCACTGATCATGAGGCAAATGGAGCTTCCTGGGGGCACTGAAATGGTAAAATCCCACCTGGCCCAAGAGCAAGATTGGTCGTGGCCCTGGGGAGAGGAAGGGAGGGAGGATGGGGCCAGCAGAACTCACTCAGCTCCAGCCTTTCCACAAGGGGATCCCTCCTTGGCTCGGGCATGAGGTGTAAAATGATGTCAGGAGCAAAGAGCAGTGAGAGCTGGGTCTGTCAGATGATATTTTTTCTTCTTGTTTAGGCCAGATCCTCCAATCATTTTTAATTGGATTATTCATCCTCCAGCAAATAACCTTGTTCAGAATTTGCAGAGATGCTGCACAGAAACCTCCTGAATTCTGTTACGTTGCATGGAAAGAGAAGTGTCCTGCAATCCCAAAGGGATAATTGAGGCAATGAGGGAAGTACAGGACTCTGTGTAGGTAGTACCTGCTCGTGGTCATCCTTAGGCTTGAGTGTGCATCCATCTAGGCCTGACTGGCTCCTGGGATGGGAATGGGCTCAGATCCAAGAGCTGGTTGTGGTATCAGTGCTGCCTTCTGTAGGGATACATGGCTGGGAAGTCCTGGAACTTCCCTGCTGTGGTTCCTCTGGTTTGGATATTTGCTGGGACTGAAGAACCTCTGAGGAGTTACTGAGGCCTCTGGGGAAGGCTCTGAGGATCTGAACTAATTTAAAAGATCAGGAAGATGTGATGATTGTCACAGGGTGAGGGAGGGAAGCTGGAAGGGACCTTTTCCCAATCCCCATGGCAATGCTTCCCTTTCCAGGATTGTCTCTTGTTGGGATTGTCAGTGGCACTTAGACAAAGAAAAGATGGTAGGAAAAAGGAAAGGCTTCACCCTTGGAATGGGCATTAAGTCTTGGCTGGGACAGAAGTGTCTGCAGGTGAAGGAGGGGCCAGTACCTGGTGTGGGATGGTGACAGTTCGGTGTGAGTGGTTCAGTGCCTCTGTGGGAGAGCTGGAAACAGGGAGTGGGGTCCCATGGCCCCTCCCCACGTGGCCAGAGGGCTCTTTGTTCATCCTGTGTGGCTGCTGGGGTAAGGGGGTGCTCAGAGCATCAGCTGCAACTCTCTGGTGTGCAGAGGGCCCTTTGCTGCTCTTGGGGACAGGGCGGGATGGTGCCTGCACTGCTGGGAACGTGTCACATCCCCGGGGCAGGAGGGACCCCAAGGACAGCCTGTGACCATGCCCTGGGGGCTCTGCTGCCTGGAGGAGCCCAGCAGCTGCTTGTCCATCTGTCAGAACTCGGGTGTGGGGCTGTCCCAGCACGTTGTGGTGCTTGCAGGTGACAGGACCGGGGATGTGACAGGTACAGGGGTGGTGGCACATGCTGCTCTGTGCCTTCCTCATGTCAGGAGTGCAGCAGAACTGTTGTATTCTGAAACTGAGGCTTCAGGTTAAATCAGGTGCCAGTCTTGGTGATCTTTGTGGAGCTCTTGGAACCTGGAGGGTGGCTTGGCACACCCATGGATAGACCTGGGAGATCTGATCCCGAGCTCAGTCATTCCCTTTCCTCCTACAGAACTTTCTACGTGGAGATTTGGCTCTTGGGTGCTGTGTGGTGCTCCAGGCACAGCAGCTTGTCCATGAGAGAGGGATTCCCTTGCATTTGTCCTCTGTTGTCTTGCTCTCTGTGAGGAGCATTTTAATGGGATGACAGAGACTTGATTTGGGAGCTGCTGTAGGGAAATGCTCCCGGTTTTTCACTGTGCTCCTCACTGACCTTGGGAGCGCCAGTGAAAGCTGTGACAGGGCAAGGCTGGCTCAGAGAGGGGGACAGGGCTGGGCTGGTGTCACCCTGAGATGTTCCACCTTGGCCTTAAGCTCCACCACAGACTCAGATCCACTTGGGATGCAGTGCTGGATTAGGAGCCTGTGAGCAGCTAATTCCATGCTCAAGTTCACATTCATGGACCAGCAGATGGGAACTGCTGGAAACAGCTTCTTGGCAGGTTCATCAGGACTTCAGGCCTGGCTGTGAGGTGTGAGGCTGCCCTGGAAGGACCTGGTGCTGCTATCCCAGGACAAACACAAGTGGAGGAATGTCTGCAGCTCTTGGATCCTCTCCGAGTGACAAGTGGAAGGGGCAGAGCCCTGCTCTGCACACACCACCCTCAGTGGGAAGCAGTGGGATAATGATTTATTTTTAAAGATACCTTTCCCAGCTCTGCAGGAGTGACCATTCCCACTGGCCCTGCACAGACACCCCAACAATCCCACCCTGTGCATCCCTGGGAGCGTTGTCCAAACGCTCCTGGAGCTCTGGCAGCCTCGGGGCCGGGACCATTCCCTGGGGAGCCTGTTCAGTGCCCAGAACCCTCTGGGGGAAGAATCTTTTCCTGATATCCACCTAAACCTCCCCTGGCACAGCTCCAGCCATTCCCTGGGTCCTGTCCCTGGTCACCAGAGGGAAGAGGTCACTGCCTGCCCCTCGGGAGGAGCTGATCCTTTGGCTTGTTGGAGCTGGTTGGTGGCTGCCAGCGCTGTCCTCTCCCAGCACATGGATAGCAGGAGGCACCATCGTGGTTGAAGAGGATTTCCACGTCCTTGGCGTGTCCTGATCCCATTGCCATGGACGAGGCACGAGGACGGCACCGCTGGGACACGCAGCAGTTGGGGTTGTCTCCTTGGCAGGGTGGCTGCTGCACCCCGTGAGAGCAGAGGCTCTGCAGAGCTCCCGGGTGGATGTTTGGGTGTTGCCATCCCCAGGATGGGTGTCTGGATGTTTCCATCCCCAGGATGGTGCTCAGGTGTGCTGCTCCTTGCAGGAGGTAGCATCAGGTCACTTCTCTTTCCATGGCACTGGGAAGGAACTGGACTTTGTTGAAGCCCAGAAAGAACCTTTTGGGTGAAGAGGGAGGCAAAAATAAATGAAAATGTAATTCCCTCTTAGCTGGCTCCTCACCCTCCCTTTTGGCCCAGTGGAGGGGGACAAATTCTGTGGTGGTTTCCAGGCAGGTGACATTCACCTCTTGGCCTGGAACAGCAGCAGTGACCTCAGACTTTAATCTGGGGGCTCCTGGGCAGCAAAAAGCTGCTCTGGGCGGTGGCTGCAGGAGCCTCTGATCACACTGGACGTGGGTTTGACCTTCCCAGCTGCACCAGTGCCTGGTTCCAACCCCCAGCATTCCCAGTGGGGACTGGGCACCGTAGGTGTGGGCTCAGGGCTTGTTCAGTATCTCAGCCAAACGCGTGTGCTGGGGCTCCTTATCTCCCATCTGGGTGGAAACAGCTCCAGGGGCTCTGCCCTGCTCTGCTGCCTCTCCTTGGAGCAGGAGAGCTTCGGGCAGCGCAGGCACGAGGGTTTACCTGGGCCTCAGTCTCCTAATGGGTCCCTTCCCTGTAAAATCCGTAGGGAGAGGCAGCAGTTGGGGTGTTAACTGTGCCCCTCTTGTCCCCTCAGCCCTCACCCCGTGAAGCCCCTCAGCGCCGTGCAGGAGGGCTGCAGTGACAGGAAGCAGCAGCACAGGTCCAGCCTGAGCTCGGCGCTCAGCAATGGCCTGGAGAGGCTGAAGACGGTGGCCACGAGCAACGTCCAGCCCGTGGCCCCGGCCACCCACCCGGACAAAATGGACACCAAGTTAAAGGTAGGGACCTGCCCCGGGTGAGACTGTGCCAGAGCTGCTCCGGGGTTCTGGTGGCAGAGGGCAGGAAGCTGGGGTGGGAGGAGGCAGCGTGGGGTCCTGCCACGGGGGGTGTGTGGATCCAGGGTCCTGCTTGCTCAGCCTCCCTTCTTCCATGGCTTCCATGGTCTCTGCACCTCCTCACCCCGTCCTTCTTCTCCCATTGCTTGCTTTGCTCTGGGAGTTTTATTGTGCAGTATGTGAGTGAATCCCTGGTTATAAAATCATGGAATGAGTTGGGTTGGAAGGGACCTTGAAGACCAGCTTGTTCCAAGCCCCTGCCACGGGCAGGAACACCTTCCACTATCCCGAGTTGCTCCAAGCTCTGTCCATCCTGGTCTCCACAAGCCATGGAAGGTGCAGGGTGTAGCAGCTGCCTGAGGGGTGCTCCAAATGGTTCTTAATCCTGGCACAGGAAGGTCCTTCTGGAGCTTTGCTCGCCTGGATGCATCCCAAACACTGCCATGTTGAGTCCAGCAAAGCTCCTGTGTGATACCTGAGGACAGGGTGTTCCAAGGGTTGTTTCTCCATCCCTTTGTCCCCTACCACTCCACTTGCCTCCCCAACTTCACATGGAAAATGCTGCTGCTGTGCAGTTCACCGGGGTGGAAGGACAAGCACAACCCTGCTGCTCCCAGGACGCCCTGTGGGTGCTGCAGGGAGTTCAGTGGTGGTTTATGAGCACACGAGGTCTCTGTGGGTCCTGCTCCCCTGTGCTGCTCCAGCCTTCCCAGGTTTGGAAAGACAGACATGGAAAATAGGGCTGCTCTGGCTGTTGCTGCATGGTGCAAACGTTAATGGGAACAGTGGTTTTAATTACACTCACTGAATGCTCCTCTTGGTTCCCACCAGGATCCCGCCCTGCTGGACCAGTCAGCCAAGTATTACCACCTGACCCACGACGAGCTCATCCAGCTGCTGCTGCAGAAGGAGGTGGAGCTGAGCAAGAAGGAGGAGCACATCCAGGAGCTGGAGAACTACATCGACCAGCTGCTGGTGCGCATCATGGAGCAGTCCCCCACGCTGCTCCAGATCCCGCTGGGCGAGGGCAAGGCCAAGTAAACCCTGCCAGAGCAGCACCTCAGCCAGAGCACTGCTCCTGTACCCACGCTGCAAACGCCCCTGCACTCCCCCTGCCCTCGCCACAGGGCTCCGGTGGCTTCTGTTCCCACAGTTTAGCAGGAAGGGTTATCTGCTCCTTCCCAGCCCAAGCTTATCCCAGCTCGGCTCCAGGGAACTGTAGGGTGCTGGGCTGTCACCACCCTATGGGGAGGAGCAGAGCCCTGCACACGAGGCAGCTGCCTCCTTAGGTTCCTGTTGCTGTGGCCGAGTGCCATCCTGCCAGGCACTGCTCCTGCCAGAGCTTTGAGTGACCCATGGACATGTGAGAGCTGGAAACCATCTCCCCGTGGCTTCATCCTGCTGCTCCTCTGCCCACACTGCTCCTCTTCTCTCTGTGAGGTGGTGTCCCTGACTGGTGGGTGGTGTTGGGGATGCTCAGACCCAGTAAGGCTCCACCAGCACGTTCCTGGCCAGAGCCTGTTGGATGCCTCTTCCCTCTCCTGCCCCATTCACTCCCAAATGAAGGGTGAGGTGCCAGCTCCAGCTTGTGCCACTTCCTGACCACATGGGAGATGCTCCACCAAGGGACAGCGCCGGAGCTGGAGGGCCTGGAGGGGTGTCAGGGCCGGGCTGGGCCGTGCTGGCTCTGTCACCGTGCCAGCGCCGGGGGTGGCACTGCCTTGGTCCCCCACGGCTGCCCTGGGAATACGGGAAAGGGCCGGGATGGGAGTGCTGCAGGAGATCACCTTCATACCCCCTGCCCAGCACAGGGCTGGTGTGCCCCGGGGGGACAGCAGAGTGCAGAATTTCCCACCCAGTATTCCCTGGGAATGGCTTCCCACGGCTGCCCCGCCCTGGCTCTGCCTCATCATTCCAGCGCAGCAGGAAAACGGCCCCGGAGCGAAGCTCAGGATGTCTGACCCCCCATCTCTGCAGGACACCTGTGGGGTCAGGCACCCCTGAGCACCCCCTGGCACAGCCCACAATTCCAGAATCCTCACAGAGCCCTTCCAGCCAGTGCCAGTGTCCAACCTGCTCCCACGGGATCACATCCACACAGCATCGGCTCTGCAGGGCTTGGGCCCAGCCTTAGGGAACGTGGGCCAGCTCTGTCCACTGCTGACCATGAGTGACCACCCAAAGGGCTCTGATTTACCTGGTTTGCAGTTGATTTGCAGGTACTGTGGAAGGGGATAGAAAGGATGTTGTTCCCTCTCTCATCCTGCCAGGATTTTGGCCGGAGAAGGTGCCCGTGCAGGCAGAGGGGCAGTTGGTGTGGGATTTCAGCATGAAAGGCGTCTTCTCCCTCTTCTTTGTCTCCCAAAGGATTCTTTTAAAACCTCCCTGCTCTTCTCTTTACTTGCTTCAACACAGACCACGACTCTTGAGAAATCGTGCCTTTTGCCATAGGCCAGTAGCAGTTTCCTACGCCAAAAAGGCTCTGAAATCCCATTCTCAGCCCCACACAACCTGTCCGGGGCAGGTTTCTCTTCTGTTTTCCTGCTCATCCCAAGGAGTGAGTTAATTCTGACACACAGACAGCAGAGCCTCCCCACCGCTGTGTGCAGGTGCTTTGGGTCCTTGCCAGGAGCTCTGCACTGCAGCTCAGGGGAGGTGGGAGGCAGAGGGAATAGGAGCTGACATGGCAGGGGAGAGCAGGCTGAGTGTTCCAGGACGAAATGCAGCTGGATGCAGACGGTATTGGGTCAGGAGAAAAGGAGATTTGGTCCTGTCTTGCCTGTGGACCGTTGGATGAGGAGGAGGATTTGTGACCTGGGAGGGCACCAGCCACGAACCTCCCACCCCCTCCTGCCTCTGCCCCTCGTGGGAAATCCCTGAGGGTTTGCACCTCCCCACCTGCCCCTCCTGTGCTTCTGTTCCTCCTCCCGCTGTGTTTCTGGGGTGGGATGGCAGCGTCCAAGGGAAGGTTTCTCCCGTTTTAGAAAGTCCCAGGAACTTGTCTCTGCCTATGGGATCAGATCCCATGGCCTGAGAGTCACAGTCCCTTTCTGGGTGCCCACCCTTCTCCCTCTGAGCTGGAGGCAGCCAAGGGGGAGCTGTGGGCAGTGGGAATGCAGCACTGGAAAAGCAGCACGGCACGGGAATGGGGGCGGGAGAAGGGGCAGGAGTTCCTCAGGTGGGCATTAACGGGGGAGGTGCAGAGCCAGAATCTCCCACGAGAGCCAGGGCCAGTCCCTAAAAACATCCCGTTCCTTGGAGCTCTGCCCCGCAGGGTGGGTGTCGTAGGTGCTCCCCACACGCAAGTGCCAATGTTTATATGGATCCCACGGCACCTCCTCCCCTCCTCTCCCTCCCCTCCCATCGTGTCTCACTCACCCCCTCTGCCTTAGTCAGCTCTGCCTTTTCTTGCTCCAAAGCCTGAATGTTTTGCACTTGAATATAAAAAGTTACTCAGAGCTTAGCAGGCTGTACCGGGTGTGCAGCCTTTCCAGCAATAGGTGCTTCCTCATCTCCAGCCTTTCCAGCAATAGGTGCTTCCTCATCTCCAGCCTTTCCAGCAATAAGTGCTTCCACATCTCCTGCCTTTCCAGCAATACCTGTTCTGTTCCCTCATCTCTTGCCTTTCCAGTGATAGGTCCTTCCACATCTCCTGCCTTTTTATCAATATTTGCTCGTTCCATCTCCTGCCTTTCCAGCAGTACTTGTTCCCTCATCTCCTGCCTTTCCAGCAATACTTGTTCCCTCATCTCCTGCCTTTCCAGCAATATCTGCTCCCTCATCTCCTGTGTCCAGCAGTGCCTGCCCCTCCCATCCCAGGGCCGGGGTGGGCACAGCACAGGTACCACCCTGGCGCGGGAGGTGAGATGGGGCTGCAGAAGAAATGCAGTGATGGATGTTGTGTGTCTGTCCTCGAGTGTTCAGAAGTCCAGAGGTACCTCCTTGTCTTTAGGAAAAGGTGTCTAAAAGATGCTCCTGTCTCTGTTCTGTTTTCCCACCCCACTGTCCTGGAAATCTGGGGTTTTCCCTCCCACTGCCCAGGTTTTATTCTCTGCATAAGAGCAGCAGCTTGGCCTCACAGCAGCACTGAAGTGCAGTCTGTAATTTGGTGTTCGACCTCCTCCTTCCCAAGGGAATGGCTTTGAGGACCTGAATGCTTTCTCAGAGAGGGAGGGGATGAGGAAAAGAGTTGAGGGGATGTTCTCAAGCTGCCCGTGCTCCATCTGGAATCTATCTCCGTGTTTAGCGACTGAATCTCCATATTTAGTGATTTATCTGGGAGCTCAGGGGCAGGAGCAGCATTCCTGCTCTGAGCTCTGTCCCTCTCTGCTGAGCCCAGCACACCCCAAGGCTTTTCTGGGCCAGCAGCAGCTTTTCCCTGTTCTGTTTCAAGCACAGCCGTAACAATTCCTCTGTGGGTTGCCTTTCTCCCGGACTTTGTGTTTCCACGAGGCTGCAGCAGGGAGCTGTGCTCTGCTTTTGTTGTCAGCCCTCCGTGGGTTTCTTGCTTCTCGAGAACTTGGGCCAAGTGATTTCTTTTCCCCTCGCCTGGTCCTTCCGGCCACGTGTGGGCCAGAGGAACCACCGGGGTTTATCCTCAAACTGGAACAAACCTGAAGGGATGTGGAGTCTCCAGTGGGACGTAGGCTCAGCTTTTTCTGGGAAGAAACCGCCGTGTTTGGTGTTAAAAACGTGGGAAAACATCCCGAAGTGGGAGAAGTTGGGGGTTTTTGGAGTTGTTGGTTTCCCTGTTCTTCACGGCCGCAGGAAGTGGGTTCTGTGTGTCTCATGTTTTAATAGTTGCAACTAATGTTTATAAAGAGCTTGTTATTTACGTTTTAAGCACTTTAAAAAAAAAATAAAAGTTGTTCAAGCTGTTCCTAGACACTTCTGATTCACTGACAACAGCGTCTGTGCTGATGGTGCTTGGACAGCGAGTGACATCTCTGTGTGTTTGCTGAGGGAGGGTGGGGGTGTCCAACTCCTCCAGCAGCTCTTCCACCTTTCCTGACAGTCCTCTGGGGGTGGGAATGCTGCAGGTACCTCGAGTCCCTCCCCAAACACCGCTCCTGGCTCAGGTGATGGAGCACCTGAGGATTCTCTCAGGTTTCTTGTGTGTCTTGAGTTGTGTCCTGAGCACCCACAGAGCTTGGCTGGGAGTGGAGTGGGCAGGAGCCAGGTGGGAGTCAGGGTTTGCTCCCAGGGAACAGGGACAGGATGAGAGGGAACGGCCTCAGGCTGTGCCAGGGGAGGGTCAGGTGGGATATTGGGAACAATTCCTTCCTGGAAAGGGCTGTCCAGCCCTGGCACAGCTGGGTCCCCATCCCTGTAGGGATTTCAAAGCCATGTGGATGTGGCACTTGGGGACACGGGGCAGTGGTGGCCGTGGCAGTGCTGGGGATGGTTGGAGTGGATGGGCTCAGAGGGCTTTTCCAACCTAAACAATTCCACAATTCCGTGATTCTCTCCGCATGCAGCTCCCCTCCTGCTCGCACTGCACAGCAGCAGGGTGGGGGTTACCGCTGCAGTCCCGAGGATTTGTGGAAAATTTGTGTCGGGGGGAGAGGGAAGCAGAGCTGGGGTTGTGTCACAGGCAGGAGGGGTCGGCCTCGGGTGCCTAGTGGGAACACCCAGCTCCATCGGTGCTCCCGGGAACAGGGAGCTCTGTGGTGCTCCTCCACCGATCCATGCCCAGACCTTCTCCTGCAGCTCCTCTTTCCCAGTCCCTCCCACCTCTCACCGCTCAGCCCTTTGCCTCCCCAGCACCTCCGTTCTCTCCATTCCAGCCTTGTCCTTCAAAGGCATTTCCTCCCCCTGAGCTCCTGTGAATGACTCCGCTGCTCCCCAGAGGAGCCTCCTCAGCCCCAATCCCGGGTTTTTCTCATCCAGCTGCACGGAGCCGCTCTGGGCTTGGCACCCGACTGGGGGGATCGTGTTAACCCGGGATGGCTCAGGAGGGAAATGTTGGGCACGCTGTGGGAGCAGGGGCTGGGCTGTGACCCTAAAAGGGTGATCCATCCCAAGGAAAGGCAGCCTGGATGAACTGGGGCAGTCGCTGGGAGAACTGGAGTCCAGAAGCTGGAAAAACAGAAGGATTTAAAGGTTTTGTTCCTGCTGAAACTCCCGTGCCTGATCCCACCGGGTGTCTGTGCCCGCCTTAAGCACGGGCTCAGGAACAATTCCCATCCCTGCAGCAGGAACTGTCTGGGATTGTTGTTCCGAGCCAAAGTTTCGCTGCCCAACACAAGTTTTCTCCAAATCTGGCTTTGCAGATGGAAGCTGACAAGGAATGTTCCTGTGACTTCCTCCCCGAGCCAGCCCGGCCCCACACCCAGCTGTCCCCTGGGGGTGCGAGCCTGGGACCCCAAAACTCCCCCGGGGAGGCGGGGGGACCCCCAAAGCCTCTCTCACCCAGCTGGGCAGGGAGAGAAAATACAACAAAAGGCTCGTTTTGGGATAAGGGCAGGGAGAACTCCCCAGTGACTGTCATGGACTGATTTGGGGGAATCAGTTTAATTTATTCCCAATCAAATCAGAGCAGGGCGATGAGAAATAAACCCAAATCTTAAATCACCTTCCTCCCACCCCTCCTTCCCTCCCAGGCTCAGAATCCCTCCCGGATTCTCTCTGCAGGGAACGGGGCTGTGGTCAGTCCACCACGCTCTGTCCCTGCTGCTCCTTTCTCCTCAGGGGTCGGACTCCTCACACTCTGCCTCTGCTCCAGCGGGAACTTCCCACGGGAGGCAAATCCTCCAGGGATTTGAGTCCTTCCCATGGGCTGCAGTTCTTCGGGAACTGCTCCTG
>VZRJ01000782.1:298-22620 GCA_013397565.1 Ptilonorhynchus violaceus
GACTCATTTCAAGAACAGCCTTATAAACACCTGGGCTAGAGAACATGGTATTGAGTGGGTGTACCATATTCAATACTATGCACCAGCTGCCAGGAAAGTTGAGCCGTGAAACGGACTGCTAAAAAACACCTTAAAGGCATTGGATGGGGGAACTTTCAGAAACTGGGAGCTGCATTTAGCGCAGGCTATGTGGTTGGTCAACACCCGAGGCTCCACTAACCGAGCTGGCCCTGCCCAATCCGAACATCTCCGTACAGCAGATGGAGATAAGGTTCCAGTGGTGCATATGAGNNNTAAAGTTCCAGTGGTGCATAGGAAGCGTATGTTGGGAAAGACTGCTTGGATCAATTCCACCTTGAGCAAAGACAAACCCATCCATGGGGTTGTTTTTGCTCAGGGACCAGGTTGCACCTGGTGGGTGATGCAGAAGGACGGAGAAACCGGATGTATATCTTGAGGGGACATTACTTTAGGCTGAACCATCCACGAAGTTGTACCTCTACCCGTATCTGTATGTATATGTGTATACAGTTAGGATAATGCATGTGTGTATATAATTTAAAAGTTTAAGTTTGATGTAAGATGTTGGTGTGGGAAAAAAGAAAAAATTTCGGGGTGGATAATGTTACAGGTTCAACAAATGAAAATTTTTTCTTTCCCCATCTAGCAGGGAGACTGTGTAGGTGGGGAGGGGCTGGCCGGGAACTAATGGGTGATACTTAAGAACAAAGAAAGTTGTCTATCCACCCGCATTCCATGCTGATCACCTAGAATGGGTGATACTTAAGGACGAAAGGGATTGCTTGCCCAACCCAGATGCCAGGACAATTTCCCCAATTAAAGAAACACAAGTTGGAAATGTTGGCAAGAGAGTTGTTTCCCTGGAAGTCGGAGCTTATCATTGTGAAGGGGGAGGGAACTTTTCGAGACTTTAGTGAGAGGGGGTGGAGGCTGGGCNATGGGTTGGTGCCAGGGTCTGCTCATCTCTGCTGTTCCTGCCTTCTGCTGGCCACTCGGTGGGTGATACCAAGGTCCATTGCTCCCCAGTCAACCCTGCCTGCCTGCACTGCTTGCTGCCCGCTGCCGAGGTTGGTGCAGATGGGCTGCTGCCCCAGGAGTTTGCTCTGGGAGCGATCTCCCCTCTCTGCTTGCTCGAGCTGCCATTGCCACGTGGAGAGGTCGCCGCACTCACGCCACAGCGCCCCCTGCAGCCCCAGGGGAATCACCGCAGCCTCTCTGCCCCAACAGAGAATCGCCCAACCACAGAGAAAGAACTGTTACAGGTTTGTGTCTTCTCTTATTGTTACCGTTTGTCTGTCTTTGTTAGATATATACATATATAATCCTAGTAAAGAACTGTTCTTCTTTTTATTACATCTTTGCCTGAGAGCCCCGTAATTTCAAGGGTATAGAAATTTGGAGGAGGGAGGGGGGTCATCCTCTCTATCCCAGGAAGGTTTCCCATCTTCCTTGACAGACACCTGTCTTTCAAACCAGGACACACGCATATCAAGCTCCTGAACTATCCCAGGGAACATTTTAGGACACCTGAAAAAAACAAAGACATGGCATCTAAACCATTCCACGAGAGGGAGAGGAAACCCACAGTGTTCTGCTAGTGTTTTGAGGATCACATAAAGATTCCTTAAAAATCCCAACCCTTTCTAAATCCTTTCTAATCTGACCAGGACCATTATTCATAGAATGTGCCCTGTCCTGTTGTGAACATCCACAGCTATAGGAGTTCAGAGCTGGTGTTTTCCCACCACTGACTGTTAATAAAATGAGAGTAAAGCAGTGAAGAATTACTGCCAGAAAGCAACTAATTGCGATCAAAAAAACTACAAGAAAGCCCCAACCCATGTCTGCAATGGCTTCAGAAAGATGTGTTTGGGAATATTAATGAGAATATCAGTTATTATTGGATACAAATATAGTACTTCTAGTTAGTCCTAATTTATGACACATGTAGCATTGGTGGAATTGTTGAAATGGATTATTATTTTCTAACACGTGTTCACCAATTTATATTGAAACATTTACAGAAACACTTGAAAAGAACACTGTCTTTTACAGTCCTGAAGGCAGCAGTCACATTATCAGATTGTTCCACTCGGTATATTTTACTGAAACCAAGTGCATTTAAATGCTTTCAAGATTATGAATGATTTACTAATTAATAGACCTAGCCAGTCTCTTGAACTACAGCTTACAATTTGTTTAAAATTACTTAACTCATCTCTGGCTTCTTGCTTTTTATTTTATACAGTGCAATAGAAAAGAAGTGAAAGTACACAGTACAATTATGATTTATTGATTTCTTCTGTGCAAGGGTAACAGCCTTCTTGGCAAGACTTTACTTTCCTAGTGGCTTGCAAAAAGTTATTAGCCAATAACTAATATTATTATAGCTCTAATTTAACGTGAATAAATGGTTGTATTTTAATTGGCAGTTGTTGGTACAGTTTGAGAAACAAGAAATACCTTAATTACTACAGTGATGGATGTCTTGGAAAGCCTAATTGAGACAGGTAGGAAGTTTCAATACTTTTGTTTCAGTGTGGATGTAGTGGATATTGGATAATTTCTTTTAATGTGAAAATTCACCGTGTGGCATTATTAATATTTTAGATGGAAAAAAATAGGTTAAAATAATTTTGATGCACACACATTTCAAAAGAACATGGATATTAACACTTAATCCTAGATCTACTGCCATGCATGCCATGCTTTACACAAATTTATCCCTAACATTACTGATACTGCAAAGAATTGGTAACAGGGTACACATTCCTGGAGAGACCAGTACGACCTAATTCACCATCAATTTGGTTGTTTTTATTGGCTTTCCTCAATCAAAACAAGTTGGTCATCTTTATGTCCAGCAGGCATCTGCTCTCAATGAAATCCTTAAGGAGGAGCACTGGAGCAGAGAAGAGTAGGAGAGGAGAGAAGCACCCTGCTAAAATCTTGGAGGAGTCATGCTGTCCTGAAAGAGGTTAACAAGAGGGACTGTCAATGTGTCTTGCTCCCCATTACCTCCATCACACCCCTGGGCCACCATGAACTTTCCCTGCCCACTGGATGCTGGTTCAAAGTGAAAAATCTTCCAAATGGAAACTGCAATCAAGTGTCACATGGAGTGCCTGTATACACAGTTAATTCTGGCTAAATCTCATTAGATATATACGGAAGGCACAGACCAAACTCTTTTGAGTTGTTTGGTTTTCAAATTAATGATTGGATATGGAGCCTGCTTTCCATGAGAAAAAGCATTTCATTTCAGTCAAAAGTCTGCACATAGATAACCTCTCCCTTCCCATTCAATCACAAAGTCCAAACAAATATTACTATATTACCCCCAAGAATAAATATAACCTTGATCTTTAGATGACAGAGACACTGTGTCTGTGTAGGATGGCACTCAGCAGCATTCAGTGCTTACTTCAGCAATAAAGTAGTTAGATATGAAAAAATCAAAATGAGATACAACCACACAAAATAACCCCCAAAATTATGTATGACATTTCCTTTTCCCTTCTTTTCACATTGAGAAGCATGTTTGTTTTTAATCAAGGTCAGGCATTACAGAACATACTTATCATATGTCAAGACAGGGCACTAGAGCAAGAGCTATTTAAGCAGACATTAACAATGTGTGTATCTTCGGGGTATCTTTCCAACTCCTTGACACATAGAATAACCCCCATATTTTTATTGCTTTATAAGCAACACCACAACTAATTTGTTGTTACTGGTAATAAAAGTGTAATTTGCATTACATATTTTAATTACATATTCTAATACAAACACACATGTTTGTATTAATGATAATTTTCATAATTTTTCTACAAACTGACACCGCCAGTACTCTGGAAGTCTTGCCTGAATAAGGCAAAAGCTTAAGAAAAATAATGTCTCTGGACAATTGTCCACACAATGATTGTCCAACGTGTGTCATAGAGCCCACATACCTCCTTCATAGCCAAAGGTCCCATCAGCTCCATGAAAACCAGATGAACACTAAAAATTGCTCTGACAGAGTACAACACTAGCAGCATGTCCTGCGGAAAACCAAAGAAAGAAAACCAAAGGGAAGCAGGGAACCATGTGGTCACAGACTTTCTGCCCTCCTGCGTTCCTGGAAACCAGTTAAAGATCACTTCAGAAAAAAAAAACAGGACTGAAACAACCTCTCAGACAGAGCTATTTTTTAGAGCCTCAGCAGCCAGAGATGCCAACATTAAACCACCTTTATGTGACACATAATCTGGCTGACAAAGATGTGGTAGCCTCACATCCACATACTCTTCAGGTCGTGCTTACAAGGAAGACAAAACTGATTTTGCTGGTCTTGTGCTGTGGGTTGTGCTGCTGTGGGCACAGGTGTTCTACGTTGCGCGGTTCACTGAGGGCTCCTGGTAGCCTTGGCATGGGCTAAAGCTGAGACCTGGAAGGATCCTCAGACACCTACAAGGTAGTTTGTTCTCCCTTCCTTGTCTGCTGGGCCACAAGAGCCCAGACCTGAAGCTTCCTGTGTCTTCTCTCTCAACTTATGCCAGACCAGATTCCAAAGCACCTAACTCTAACATGCTGTTCATATGCATGCCCTGAGGGTGCAGACAGTCTATATCTTTTCTTCCAGAGCATAGCTGGAGCTTGCATGATCCATGAGACTGCACACACTGAAGACATAAAGTGGGATTTGATCAGGTGTAACTAGTTCTTCAAGCTCAAGATACCCAAAGCATGGGGCAGGTGCAATGTTTTAACTGTCCCACCCAGTCCTGCAAAATGTATGGCAGCATTAATCCTCTGGAAGGAGATCATCCCTACAGCATGATCCTAGAGCTAAGATAAACATGCCTGAGAGCTGGCAGAGAGAGAAGTTCCAAGCTGTCACCTAAGCATTGCCCAAAGTTGTCACTGTAGCCACACAGGAAGGGGAAAGCAAGAATCTGGGCAAAGGAGGCAGCAGAAACAAAGCCTATTTTGTCTCTGCTATACACAAATACCTCCCAGAGGGAGACTAGTGCTGTGTGCATATCCAGTGTATGTGGTGAGCGGATGGTGAACCTCATGTTAATAACGAGCTAGTCAGAAACAAGAGCAATGTTTTCAGATACACTCCACTTGACGTAGTGGAAAGCCAAGGGCAGGCAAGCACTGTGCACTGATGCTGGAACAGTGCATGGCATTGATACTTTTATCTGCTTAAAATCAGAAGCTGGACGATTGTTATGAGGGTAGGGAAAGCAGTTACTTTTATTGGAGGTTTTCCCGGGGTACAAACGCACGCTGATCAGTGTTGTGTCCCGTCCCAAGTGTCTGTTCTCAGCGTGTGCGTCTGTGTGTGCGTCTGTGTGTCTGTGTGTCTGTGTGTGTACCCGCAGTGGACTCCAGCACTTTTATAGGTTTACAGTAAATTAACATAGTTTATAGAAATATCCCAATTAGAAATACGGTTAATTTTCTTTGGCTCAGCCTCCTACCGAAACCCCTGCCTAATGCTGCTAGCTACTGTTGTTTGGGCTTTTAGGAGACATGGGACAGAGAAGTGTCTCTGGTCCCTAGGACACTAGTGATGATAAGGTTGACATAGTAATCTTATTTTGACTATGGGATAGGGAAAACTACTAGCTAGGAATTTTATAAGATTATAGGGTAAAGGCTATAATATGCAGGACTATATATATTATACAGGACTACAGGGCTACTTATATACTATTATATATATATAAAAAATACCTATACAGGTAATAAATATATATATATACCTATACAGGACTACAGGGCTACTAATGTACTATTAAAATAGAAAGCATAAAAGCAAAAATCTCTTTGGCATGAGCATGGCAGGTGGGCAAGTAAGAAGCTGCTGTGTTACAGAGGCCGTGAGTAAGCAAGATCTGCCACACACATCTCGGTTGCCAGTGCAGGTGACACCTTTGCTGATCAGGTCCTTTTGAACGGAGGCATCCTCAACTCTCCTCTGTGGGAAGCACAGCTGCCAGGTGTCGTATCCCATGAGAGGGACTTTTTACAAGGGAATGCAGTAATAAGGAAAGGGGGGATGGCTTTAAGATGAAGAAGGGTAGATGGCGGTTACATACCAGGAAGAAATTCTTCCCTGTGAGGGTGGTAAGGCACTGGCACAGCTTGCTTAGAGAAGCTGTGGCTGCCCCATCCCTGGAAGTGTCCAAGGCCACATTGGATGGGACTTTGAGAAACCTGGAATAGTGGAAGGTGTCCCCGCCCATGGCAGCAGGGTTGGAATGAGATGGTCTTTAAGATCCCTTCCAACTCAAACCATTCTGCTGTTCTGTGGTTCTGTGTTTGGAAACAGGTGTATGCCAATGCCCAGGATGGTGGGCAGATGGCTGAGCCAGCTCTCATATCAATGCAAATGGAGAGTCACAATGGAGTACAGTCTTTCTAAAACTGACAATCACATTCTGTCGGGTTTTCTGGGATTGTACGCTCCCCAGTTTCACTCTGAATTACGGAATGCTGTATTCCAGGTTTCTGTGAGAAATCTGGAGTTCCAGTTTTTCCACCTGCAAGCCAAAAAATTGAATACCTGTATTCACAACATAACTCAGAGTTTCATGCCTGTAAGCACAAAATATAAATTCCTATCAGAAACCTTCAGAACTATTGTCTGAGAGGCTGCTAGATCAGGATCTGACCTTAAGAAGCAGCAGAGCGGTCACTGCTGACTGTACCCTGCCAGAACAAATGAAAACAGGCACCACAGGCGTAATCTTACAGTTGTTAATAGTCAAGCTAAGACAATGACTCCCACTGTCATGAATTTGTTTTCCATGTATCCAGTTTTGGCCCAGAACGGATCTTGATAGGAAGGCACTCTTCTTCTTCTTTTTCACGCTTAATGGGATTAAATATCCCTCATCCTTTCCTGCTCCCTGTATTCTTTCTATAGAAAAGTAGACAGGCAAGCATCCCAATTTCAAAGCTCCCCTCCCAAATCCAAGAAACATTATTTGTTTAAAGGTTTATTTATTTATTTAAGTTTAATGCATAAAATACTGAGCTGCTCACAATACAGAAGCTGTCTCTGTCCAGTACAAGGAAGGCATTGTGCCTTTATTTCCCTCACCCCCAGGAAAACTAGAAATAATAACCCTTATTTTGAGCAAAACATGTATTGCCACTACTAATATAAGACAAAAGACAAATATAAAAATCATATAAGAGGAAAAGGAAAAAAAGGGCTTTAATTAGTTTCAATACAAGAATTTTCCTTCTGGAGTAGAGATCAGATTAAAATAACAAGCAGGTAAATTAGAGCTAATAAATTCTGAACACTTGTGGTGTACAGACAATATGAGTCTTATGATCTAGATGTTAACTTACTTCATATGATGTGTAAAACATTACTTTTTGTCAGCTAGTACTTCTGCAAAAAATATTAATTCTAACAGTATTTCTGAGTGTGTAAATATGTACAAAAATGCACATTCTTTGTTAATTCACACCATTTCAGAAAGCTATGACATTTTTAAACCATGCTAGTCTCAATTTTCTGAGGAGGAGAAAACCTTAACTTCTGTTTCCTTTGCAATAAAAGATTGTTTTCATGAACATTCAAGGCACATTTTATGGGTTAGAAAAGCAAGTTTTCCATTTACTTTCTCCTCTAGAGCATGCTGCTTTCAAAAACAAGGTCTTTGTCCTCGGGGTCGGATGGCATAACTGTGTATACTGGCTCCAAGGATTTAGCTGTCCATCTCCTGAGGCTACGTGGGATTCTTTTCCATGCTCCGAGGATTATCTTTAATATTAATCTCCCAATGTTTGTAATGGGCCATTCCATTACAAGTCAAAAGGCTCGTTAGTAACAGCCTGGCATTTGCCCTGCTCATGCTTGCTCTGCACTTTGCAGCGGAGCATGTTTTTTAAGGTGGGCAGGCTGTTTCCTCACTGGTGATAAAGCAGGGGTCCACACCACTGCCATAGGTCAGACCTTATCCTAATCTTTAGCACACTAAAAACCAGGATTTGAAGTATTTTAATCCCAATCCTTAGTCCTCTAAGGCCCAGGATTAGAGGTCTTCTAAAGTGCAACAGCAGTCTCCTGCCAGCACTGAATTTAAGGAGTAGATATACTCTTAACTCTAAAAAGCCCCTTAGCCCTGCAAAGTAAAATCATTCTTATTAAGTCTGGTTCTCAAGATGGAAGAATGATCCTCAGAGAAGGATCACAGCACTTGCCTTGGGTACTCTGGGTCGTCACACACTGCTGAGTCAGAAGGCAGAGCATCACATTGTGGGAACAGTAGGAAGCAATTGGGTGATTAAAAACAAAAGAAAAGGAAGATAAAGAAGCGCTCAGAGGTTTATCCTCTTTGCTTATGCTCCTCAGCTGCAATTATTACTGCTCCACAAGTGAGCATGCATGTTCCAAAATTTGCAGGAGGTCCCAGTTAAAATGGGATTTATTAAATGTACAATAGACAACAGCTGGACACAAGATCCGCACAGGCGGAGACACAGTGAACTGGGTATTTTTTCACCTGAATAGCCAAAATAGGTACATGTTCAACTATGAGGATGCTCTCAAGTGTATTTTGCTGGAGTAGGATGTGACTCCTTAGGACCCTACCCAATAGAAGGTACAAAATATGGTAATTGCAGAACAACAAAAATGTAGAGGGAAACCAGGTACTTCTCACAAGACAGAAAACCAGAACATTCATACTTGGCATTATGTCCTTACAATGGTCTGGAAGGAATAAGTAAATAATGAGTCTCTTCGGGAAGGAATGTGGACCCACAGCAGCAGCTGAGGTGCTGGGTGAGCAGGAGCTCAGGGAGGAAGGTCACTTCTTCAGCAGAAGAAAGTCAGTTGGTGGGGTATTTTTAGATTTCTGCTACAAGGAGCAAACATTATCTGTGACATGGAGAACAGACTCAAAGAGGGCTCATTTTGGGTCTGAAAGACCAGAGATCAAGTCCTGTTTGAGTAGCTAGTACAGATGCTGCTTGTGTGCCACAGCAGAGGAGGGAGACTAGTGTTGTCATCCTCCTGCACACTCAGGGAAAAACAACTCGCTATCTCCCTTTGTCAGCACTCATCAAGGATTTGGAGTGACGTCAGTGTTTGGCCATTCTTTTCCTCCTGTCCTGTCCCAATCTCCAGGACATGCTGTTCTCCCAAACCAAAATGAATTATGGTCCTGTGTGCACATCAAGAAGGAATCCATTCATCCATCTGGCCCTTGCCAGGTGGTAAATCTTTGTGTTTGTTTCCCTGCTTCCCCACTGTGGGGAACAGAACAACGCAAGGCACAAACAGGCTGCAGGTTGTGCAGCCATCATGTAGCCTGTGGGCTACGTGAGGCTAAGAGCAAAGGGAGATTTGGGGCATCCCCTTTCCTTGCTCCCCTTTTAACAGTTGTATATCCCATGCCTGACTCTTTCCAGTTAGGAAACTGGGAAATCACATGCTTAACTTTGGTTCAGGAATTGCAAAGGAGGAGCCACGAAGTTTCCAGGGAAACCTGTTACATAACCACAGTGTTTTAGCTCCCAGATTGAAACAGAATTTATTCCTATCTATATTTATGTTTATATCTATTTCTATATTCTCATATCCCATAATTATTTTCTGTCTATCTGTACATGGTGACATGTACTTGTGTATGAAGAGTAAAGCCACACTGAAGAAGACAGCTGGATAAGAGCATTGTGTGCTCAGATCAGTGGTGCTATGGCACAGGCATGACCACACTGTCTTCAAAGCCTACCTGCTAAGTTGCAGAAAAACCTCACAGCTTCAGTAAAAACCCTTCTGTTTTTACCCTAGGCATTGTTATGAGACATAGGAATTTATATTTTCCTCCAAATCTTGTGTTTCGTAAAAAATGCTGTCACTACCACGAATGCAACTTTGACTTGGTTAAAACCAACCAAGCAAAATCATTCTTAGAGTTTTTTGCCTGCCTTTTAGGCTAGTTTACACAAACTGTCTTATCAGTTTCACCATATCAGTCGCAGGTATTTAGTTCAATAATTCTTGAGTATTAAATTTCAATTATTTCCATTTATTTATTGCATACCAGAGTGTTACATTGTAATTACTCCAATGCATTTATTGCGGAGAAGATAATTTTGAATCGTGAAATGAGAAGTGGAAATTATTTCTGAATGTTTTTCTGTGAAAATTAACAGAATAATGTATTGAACGGATAAGCCCAAACTTGCATGTGCTACTTTCACACGTTACTATCAGTAGCAGTAACACAGGAGCAAATTCTTCTGCCACAGAATTTGCCCCTGTACACCAACAAATCTGGTGTACATTCTGATTTCTTAGTGGTTTACACTAGTGCTGGTGAAACAGAATGTACAACAGTAGCTCAGGGTCCAGAGTATAAACCAACCTATAGCGAAATGCACCTGACGGCAGGATATGCCTGAACTTAAGCAATTTTCTAGTCTAACCATGATCTTGACACGATCAGTCAATTTAACATAATTTTGTGTTGAGCACACAGGCACTTTATTGCTGTAAAGCTCTCGATATAATCTAATCCTTTGCTGATCAAAGCTCTCACTGTGGAGTCCTCAGCAGGATGATGACTTTGGATGTAGGATATTGGAGAGCTAAGCATTTGTCTGGTAGAGACAGAACATGAATATATTGGGGCTCTCAACTGCATTCTGAAAAAAATTAGTAATCGGAATAATTCTGTTCAAGACACTGACATAGACTTTTATTTTTGCTATCCAGCAAGAAAAGTGAAAACAGTGGCTTTCCTAAAACATCACCTAAAAGATGTCTGTTGAACCTAGCATTTTGCATCATTTATGCACTGGAATGTGAAATACATTCAGGCATCTTTCAAAAAAGGTGAATTATATTGGCATGTGAGCAGTGACAAATTCCTGAAACATGTCCATTCATCTATCTGATATACATATACATTTAAGTAGTTTAGGTGAAATTTGTCTGGAAAAGGGATCTTCACACAGCGAACTGTAAAATGTTATATATTAAGTATTATTATATAATATTAAATTAACCACAGCTCCTTCTACCCCTCAAACACGGAAAATGGCTTTTTGGGGAGAAACTGGAAAACCAAAAAGGCAGCAAGTGTCCTGGTGTTTTTCCCTACAGAGGAGCAAAGCAAAGGCTTGTATGAGTCAGTCAGCATGGCAGGCTGTGTGGCAACGCTTGGTTTGAAAGATATCTAACTGCGGATTATTTTGCCGTATAGAAACAAAGAAATGTTTACACTCTCAATCAAATCTTAAATAATGCCTGAGATCAAGGAGCCGCAGGAGGCATTCAGTCTGGTTGGGTTAAGTTACACCAAGTGTAAAGATACTGGTCCTGCCCAGGTGTGGCTGCTGGGCACCCCTGAGTCAGAGCACACAGCTGCCTTCCTTCCGTCTCTATCTTTGCCTGCCCAAGGAACAGCAAAAAGGAGCTCAGAGAGACTTATGTTATTAAACTACCGTATTTCCTACAGACAGAACATATTCTGCTAAAAAAGGATTGGTTTTAGAACAATAACAAAATTCATCCCATGACCTTAAACCATGTGAGTACCACCTAGAGATTTAAATTTCAGCAAATGCTGGCAGCAGATGTCATCCTACTGATCTGCTCTGAAAATGCTGATGCATTTACAGTAAATCCCTAACCAGGCCAGTTGTGCAACAAGTTGAAGTGACATAAAGTATTAACATTTATGGTGATGAGTCAAATCAAACAAACATCCTCTTTTATAAGCTTTCTCACAGCATGTAGTAGCATGTACTGCAAGTAATGAAACATCTGTTACAGCTCTGACTTGCTCACAACCGGGCAAGTGTTGCAATAGTTCTGCAGGGCCAGGCCTCACATTAAGGCTTTAGTGAGTAGATGAGAAGGATCAGCAATAACAAGGTTTATTTCATCTCGTTTTATTCAGGAAGAATGAGCCAGGTTTCCTGTGTAAAAACCAAAAAAAGTACCATATTGCAAAATATCCCAAACTAGTTTTAACTCTAGACTGACTTATTTCGATAATACAGTTCACTCAAGTGCTCAGTCCCTTTTCATCAGATGTATTATGAGCAAAAAAGTGAATTATAAAATTTGCTTAGATGGCTCACTTTTGCATAAAGTTGTCCACTTCATACATCTGTATGCATCTATATATGCATTCCAATGCACTGCACCCAATTTTGATGGCTGCCCCTTCTGCACAGGGTCTCCCTGACTGCCCTGTGCATTGCCTGCTGTGAAGAATGGCTCATTTACTGCCCCCCACTCCCACCTTTAACCCCACATAAGTTTTTCTTTCATTTACCAAAAAGACTTGGCTTGTTCCCCCTGTACCATGACCAGCACAAAGAGTCAACAAAATTCCTGGGAGTCAGAAATTTAAGACTCAATGCAGCAGGTCATGTACTAGTTATATACAGACAGACTCTCATTTCCCAATTCAAATGTGTACTTAAAAAGCACTTGTTTAAGAGGTCTCCTGACTAGAAATAGTTTCCTGTGTCTGTAAAGGCTTTTGCAGCATTAGACCTTAAAGCTGATGTCTGCCTCAGACATAGGTGATGACTATAAGATGTGCAGTCCTATCAGCTGTTACAGAGCTGTGACACAGAGGTGGGATTTGTTTGTTTTGTTCTTTTGGGGTTTTTTTAAGCTCAACAATTAATTAAATACAATAAAATTTGTATATCATTCTTACAAAATTCATGGAAAGATTTCCATAAGAAAAGTTTTCTTTTAAAGGGAGAGGTTGTTGCTCAGACCTTGCTCAGAGTGAAGCCTTTAGGCAAGTTCCTGAGGTATAAAAGACTTGCATTCTCATTTATTGTACATCTATACTGCACTGAGAAATGTTCAGAGGAAAATTCCCTTGGTCTCCCAGTTTAATGTGTTTTTCTTCCAGACTGTCTGTGCACAAGCAGAGTTAATGATTCCTACAAGATCAGCCTGCCTCCCCCCTCAGTTCTGAAATACTTCCTCTGTTATTTTCTTTCTTCCAAGAGAGGAACTTTTCTTGCTCATTTATGGCCCCAGATTACTGATCTAACCCTGCTTGTAATGCAATACCTGAACCCTTCAATCAGAACAGAAATATCTACACAGCACACATGGAGATTAACAGAAAATTCAGCTCTTTGGAATTCCCCTTATTTTTGACTGTGAAAAGAGTGAGAGAACTTAATGTTATGAAAGCAGCAAGGTAAAGCAGGCAACCGACAGTGGTTTGACTCTTGTCCTTCATCTCCCCTTCCCTCTGTGTGTTTCAGATCATCACATATTTATAATATCACAATTTAAATTTCAAGCTCTGTGGCTCAAGGCTTGTGTCTTCATTTGAATTTGTTCACAGATTTGGGTACTCAAAATATAGTGAGAAGAGTACAGCTTAGGAAACAGAACAACTGTGCAGCTAGGAAACTTTCATGTCCAACAGAGTGTCTGCATCACCTTTCATCTTCATAAACAGTAAGGAGAAAAACCAGACTGGTTTGTATCAAACAGACTCTATTGCTTTTATTAA
Source organism: Ptilonorhynchus violaceus (assembly GCA_013397565.1). Taxonomy (NCBI): domain Eukaryota; kingdom Metazoa; phylum Chordata; class Aves; order Passeriformes; family Ptilonorhynchidae; genus Ptilonorhynchus; species Ptilonorhynchus violaceus. Next base: position 13,840 of record VZRJ01000782.1, read on the forward strand.
TCAGTGTTAATGTACAGGTTAATTTAAAAAAGCTACAGTTTGTGAAATGTATCATCTACTTACAAGATACAAATCTAGGCCAATCGCCATGGTATCTATTGATGCTCACCCCCTGTAAAAAATTTACAGTTTGTTTTCTGATGTACAAAACCTCAAGCAAACATTCCTTGTTAAACATTCAGTAAAGCTAACAGCATTCTGCTACAGTTTCATATAGTGTTTTAGTGCAAAAGGAAGTACAAATATAAAAATACTGAGGCTTGAATAAAAAACCTGAAAAACAAACCAACAACAAAAACCCAAGCAAGCTGTGGAGTTAGAGGTGAGTGTCAGCTATGGGTATTCTTCTAAGCTCTACGATCTGGGAGTTAGCCATGCTGCCACCATCCTGGCTGCCATGACAAGACTCGTTATCACTGACACTGAGACCTGCACCTGAAATAGAGAAAAACAACAAAAATAAGGATCAGGGAGAATGAAATCTCAACACAGAAATGGGGATATCCTACGCCATTCTGCTTTATTCTGATTATTGAAATGTTTTCCTACCCCACAACCATGTGGCAAGTTTCCTCTTCCTAGTCTACCATTCTGAATCCATAGATTATAGCATTATCTGACATAGTTTTGTACCACCCAGATACACTTTTTCATAATTCCACTGTCGGCCACTTTACTTGTCCCAGTAAGTGGCATAATAGCTACTTAGAGGTTACCTTGAAATCAGAAAAACATAAATCAAGGCCTGGCTTAGACTGGGTTCATGGTCTGGCTGTTAGAGTCTGGTATTTCCAAGGACTTCCTCAAAAAGAATTGATTTTTAGTGATAAAATTTCCATGCTAAACTATCATTCCAGCTGTCTTAATAGGACTATAATTTCAACATGAGAAAAGATGCCGACCAAATATTCTTTAAATCCACATTTGGCACAAAGTGGTGCATTATGTTTTCTTACTACTGGAAGACAATACTAAGACTTTGGGCCAAGGGAACTTCCAAAACATGTTGAGAAGAGACCTCAGGAGGCCACCTTCTCCATCCTTTTGTCATAGGAGTTCTGCTAGCTTTCTACTTCCTATTTGTTTGATGAAGGTTTTATTTGGGCTTTTTTGTGGGGGAGGTTTGAGTTGATTAGTGTGAAGAAACAATCCTGCACTAGTTTTTATGAAATGCATATTTTTTTCAGACTGTTTCTTCACAGAATATCTGTTGGAACTATAAACTTCATTGCTTTTTCAGCTACTCTGCTTAGCTGTAGAACAAATTCTACACAATACACAGGTTTTGAAGGCTTAGGGTGTCTAGGCTTTAAATTTGTTGACAACTGCACATCAGTATAATGAGGTAGGATAATGAGGATGATTTTAAGACAGATTACTTTCAGGCATGATCTTGCAGCAGTGTCACTTACAAATGATGAGGGAAGTTATTTGTTTTGGGCAGAAGCAGATCTGTAACTACATGCAGTTCAAGGCAGTTACAAAGGAATGACATTTGGCTCAAAACAGCCCTGAACACGGTATGTTGGGAGAGGCAGTGATGTGCGTTTCATACTGAAAAATATTTTCTAGAGTTTCTATCAGGAGTACAGTGCATCTCTTATTTCTACCTCAGCAGACATTTCAGTTTTTGGTTTGTTCAAAAAAAGAAAAGGGTCATTTAATTTTCTGGAGTTTCTTCATCTTTTTCAATGCTCTCTGTTCCACTTTTACGAAGTTTTCTCTTGGCATCCTTCCTCCCACCACCCCTCAAGCAGAAAAGAAGTACTGTACAGGGATCAGCAGTGGGATGCTGCTTTGCTGTGGGAAGTCAGGCTGCAATCTTGAATATGGAGGTTGATCCAGAGAACCTGGACAGAAGATCCTGCAGGACTAGCTAGGTTTTTGTGCAGAGGTCTTGACAAAGTCATGGACAAACTTGGGTCCACACCCTGTGATCTGGGTGAAAAGTGGATATACTGCAACCTGACCCTTCTTACACCTCGGTTTGGTGTTCGTGTCGTGGAGGGAACATTCGTTCACTGCCTTTGATGAGTACTTAGGTCTGCACAACCCAAGCTCTTGACAACCCAACTACTGTCAGAGTATGACAGGAGTAAAAATCCATCAACATACAGAGATACAATAATCTTTTCATTGAGCCAAATCCTAATATTCAAAGGGTGCTTGAAGGTCCTGGGAAAAACAGCAATTGCTTAAACAAGTTTTTTTGATTGTTTGATATTTGATTGTTTTAGAAAGGAAACATGACTGTAACAGAGAAGATAAATCAGACTGCTGCATTTACCACGTAGGGATGGAAGAACAAGTTAAAAACCATGAAGTAAATAAAATACTTTGAATGAAGAAAGAACACAATACTTCTTATGTAGCATCACTAACACTGAAATTCATTCAAGACATTTAGTCAACCTGAAAAGGGTACAAATTTCAAAAACTGAAAAAAAAAAATATAAAAACATTTGAAATAACAAATATGAACACCCTGGGCTCAGATTTCAAGGTGGACACCGATTGTTGGGGTTAGAAAGATATTTGTCTTTCCAGTGGCTATACTGCAATCATTCAGCATGGAGTTTCTTAAAGAATATTTTGCTGGTCACTATAAAAGGATTGGATACTGGTCTAATGGCATTACACTATGTATATTCTTAAATGTCATATATGTGCAAGCTTTGTGCGTGCTCTGTGCAAAGAGAATATTTTTTTTGTTGCAGTGGCTCTTATCAGGAGCCTGGTAAGCCAGAGACTGAAGTAGAGTACTTTGGGTTTACAAGGGCCTTGTTCTGCTCATGGTGCAAAGACAAACCATGTTCGAGCTGATCCTTTTTAGGAATAAGAACTGAAATGTAACCAGGATACCACCTTACCAAACAGTCGGCAGACTGGAAAGGGTATGACTGTTTACACGACGGAGTTTTACAGAGTTCATTGGTCCATTGTGTTCTCAGATTAGAGTGGAATTTAAACTCAATCAGATCCCAAAAAACATGCACTTGTCTGGAGATGCTAGAGTTGATTGCAGGTATGTAGTAGGGAGTATTAATTTTCCCCAGTTTGGTGAAGGAACTATTTTAAGAAAAATAGGAAGGAAAATGAAGCCTTTCTTCCTTTTCTTTTTATATCGAAGGACTAGCCAGAAACTGAAAAGTCACAGCTCAGGCTTCAAAGCCAGAGAGGTCCCTCCACTGACATCTGCTGGTGAAGGGCTACACTAGTGCATCCCTACATGCCCTGGAACATCAGCTGTTACCATCTGCTTGCTCAGAGATAGCTCAGACTTTCACTACAACATTTTAAGGGAGACAGAGTCTGTTTGGTAATTACTGTACTCATATCTCTGGGGAAACTTTTTATCTCTCAAGCATTTACATCTTGCTTAATCAATCATGATTTTTATTATATGTGTGGGATGTATATGAATAAGCTACACAAACCAAATTTAATTCTTCTTTCAGGGTTTTGACTTCCCAGAAATGACACCAACAGACATCCAGACTTCTATAAATAAAGTTCAGATTGAACTAAAAATGCTTCCTGGGTACTATGCAGTGACATTCAAGAGCCGTCAGGTAGCATATGTGTGACAATCACAGATGAGAAGCTCAATGAATATGCAAACTAGCTACTTTTCTTTCCTTTTTTTTTTCTGTGAAGTGAGCCCTTCAAACCGGAAATTTTGTAGGCTAATAAAGCAGAGACTTTGCCACCATCTACAATCTATCTGCCCTGTAACAGACAGTCTCCAGGATGCTGCACTGAATACCTTCCAGAATCAAGATTTCAAATGTTTCCTCTAGTTCAGGACAGCCACATGAGATGCTTGATTCTTAAACCTACAGTGGTGTCACCAAGGTTTATAAAATGTTGACTTTGGAACTCTAGCTGTATTAGACTGAAAGTCATGAATCATTTTATATAGCATTGTTACTGTAATAGCTGTATTTGTATGGGGCTTTTAACTTACTGAGTAGATTTTTCCAGGTATTTTCCCTATTAGAGAATTATTAAAATATTTGCATAGTATTAGAGAAATATTGTAATACTTATGTAATACTTATCACAACTGTCTCTATTAAGAGTAAAAATACACTAAGATATGAATGTAGCAGTATTCTGCTCAATATATATCTGGAAACTACCACTGTGAGTCACCCATCACCCCTGGAGAAGTTTGGGCCTCTCTCAAAGACTTTGCTGTGTTTTGGTTTCACATCTCATCCAAAGGAATTAATTGTTTTGGTTTTGTGCATCACAGAAAGGGAGAGGACAGGAGTATTTGTAAGATATGGGAATATAGATGGAAGCTCAGAAATCAGTAAATCTATTGTGCATTTATGGTATTTATGCTTTAGAGCAATGCTGAAGGGCAGCTTGCTGCTTTGGGACAGATTCCACCTACTTCTGTTCTTGTTGGCTCTTTTTTTAACTCCCCAGCCCTAATCAGACTAGAAGTCCTCAGGGACTTCTGGTATATTGGGCTTTATCCTCAATGACAATAACATATGACTCTGTCGCAATCTGGAAGGCAAAGGTCTTATTAAATTACCTATCAATATAAACCTTGCACAAGAAACCAGGGGGAAAATGAGATCTAGTCCAAAATTGCAGCACTTTTAAAGTTAATTAGTGAAATTAACAAAAACTAAATTATAAATAACTTTCTCAATAGAAGCTGTTTGAATCATTATACAATGATGGTTTTATAAAATGGCCCAAACTTAAATATAACAAAACAAATAAATTTACACAAATTCATAAACATTAAAAAAAAAAGTATTAGCACACATCAATAAGCAGCACATGTCTCTAAATCATTTTTCCTACCATAATTGTTCTATTATTTCCTTCACATAAGCTACCTTGGAGCTAGCCTGCCTTCCAAAAGATTTACAAAATAAAAGAAATGAGGTGATGTAGTGAGCAGAGTGAATCCTAACCATGTATTTCCTTTCATGATGGAAAGGAGGAATTAATTGATAAGGCATTCAAATACAATGGCTGTAGGTTGTAAGAAGCCCAGTTTTTGGATTTCTCACATAAAACAGAAAAACCTTATCACCATGTGATGCTTGCATAAAGTCAGCATAACAGGTGGCTAAGAAACAGTACACTGCTGTCCACCTGATTTGCTAGAACTGCAGTTGTATGCCTCCATCTGACCCAGCCTGTATTTCAGGTTAATCTGTAATTAGGCCCAGCATTAATGACTGTGGAGCCAAGGGCTAAGTGCACAGCTCTATGACACATTCCTTTAGCAACAAGGCCGAGTGTGCCAGTGCAACTGTTTGTGGGGCTGCACTGCAAACTGCTGAACACTAACAGATTAAAAAGCAAGGTTTTGCTGTGGGTTTGGTTGAATTTTTTTAACCTGTCTTCCTTTCTACAGCTGAGAGCAGTCAGCGAGGACAGGAGGGCAGGAAGGAAATTTTAGCCTTGCTGTGATTATACCCTCCTTCCCATTGATTTTGGCTGCCAGGTTAAATCTTGTGGCTACAAACTTATGCCCTGTGAGCATGAGTTAAAGTCACCTTCAGACAGCTCTGAACTACATGAGCAGAAAGGATAGATGAAGCACAAAGCGGCATAAAAACATTTTTACATATTCCTCTGCTAATCTGCCCTGATCCTCAGTCAGCCCTCAGAGTGGGAGCTACCATTTTAGCACAGCTATAGCTAAGTTTGATTATAGATTGGCAGTTTAGGAGTGATAAAACTAGCCAATGTGAGGCAAAGCACCTTCATCCTGCTCTTCCAGAATGAGGAATTCTCAGCCTATTGAAATAAAGTCTAGTCTAAAAGGGTTTGAGAAGCACCTCACACAGCAAATGACAGGCAAGAGCAACACAGCAAAAAGGCATCTTAGCTGCCGATACTCTTTAGCTATTTAGAGAAGAGGTCCTTGTCTTCCAATTGCCAATGACCACTGCTTCCTTGGAGCCAGGACTGGTGCTTGAAGGGCATCAAACTAATTGAGGCAGAGTGGGAGAGAGAGGGGAGAGGAAGAAGAAGAAAAGGAGAAATCTAACCTGAGTTGTTGTGGTTTCATGTGAGCACAAGCAATGACGCAAGAGAGGAAGAAATGTGGTGCTGAGAGACTAGGAGATGAGCTCATTTCAGTGCCTGCTAGCTTAACCATTATCATAAAACTCCTGTCAAACCACAGCTCAGTGAATACTTTAGCAGCATAGGTCTGTATTGCCAAATAGAGAGAAAAAAAATTTCCACTTTCCACCACCTCATCTCTCTTTTTATTACTTCCATGTGGTTCTCTGCCTCCCTCTCCTTGGCCATGCACTGAACTTAACTGGAGAACAGGCCAGGATGAAGATAATAAAATAGATTTTTAGTTACAGAAAAGCTTGTTGCTTTTTTTGTTTGTTTGTTTTAAAGTACATGTTAAGCTACAGGTTGTGTCTGAAACAATAGCTGATAAACATTTACTTTGTGGTCAAAGATGCTCTAAACTTCCACATCACCTCTTCAGTTCATCGTGTTCAAATGTGGTGTGTGGGGCTGAAACCAGATGAGACAACTGGTTTGGTTTAGAAATCGTGGGTTTTTTTACACTTGTGATGCTGCTGGGGACAGAGTTTGGGCACAGGAATGATCATTGGGGTAAAATTGTCAGGCACTACTTCAATCAGTAATGCAAACAAAAATATTTTTCTCCAACTGTGACCTGAGGTCACTGCTTCAAACCACATTAATATAAAAGGCTCATAAAAACATATTACAATAAAATATTAATAAAGAATACAATAATAGAATTTAGGCAAGAAAATCAAAAGTTGGTTTTAGACCTACTTCCTCTAAGAGGAGTGAAAACAAATTAACTAGAGATGGAGCTTGAAGACTTAGGAAAAAGTAATTAAGTGCTGAACATGTGCTGAAATGTATTATATTTCATCTACAGCTGATGCCTCAGTCTTCTGCAGTTTACTGATGCCAACTGATTTACTTAAGCAGTAAACACTGTGTAATGGTAGAAGTGTTAGATGTAGATGGCTTCGTGTCTTATTAACTGAATTATCAGAATTATCTGTTTTCATTCAAAGTGTTCAAGAAGAAGATAAAAAGTAAAAGCTACCTTCTCACATACCTAAAAACAAAACGGTTTGCAACTGTAAGCTTCTGCACCTAGCTTTGAAAGTCTTGCCAAAAAAAATCTTTAACTGCTAACGAAGTAAAACTAGTCTGCAAAATATCTAGAAAAATTAATAAGTACTAAACAGATTTTCACAGAATCATAGAATGGTTTGGGTTGGAAGGGACCTTAAAGACCATCTATTTCCAGCCCTCTGCCATTGGTAGGGACAGCTTCCACCAGGCCAGGTTGCTCAGAGTCCCATTCAACCCGGCCTCGAACACTTCCAGGAATGGGGCAGCCACAGCTTCTCTGGGCAACCTGTGCCAAGGCCTCATCACCCTCACAGGGAAGAATTTCTCCCTAATATTTAATCTAAACCTGCCCACTTTCAGTTCAAAGCCATTCCCCATTGTCCAGTCACTCTATGCCTTTGTCAAAAGTCCCTCTCCAGCTCTCTTGTAGCCCCTTTAGGTATTGGAAAGGGCTCTAAGCTCTCCCCAGAGCCTTTCCTTCTCCCGGCTAACAGCCCCAGATCTGTCAGCCTTTCCTCAGAGCACAGGTGCTCCCACCCCCCGAGCCTCTTCACAGCCTCCTCTGGAATCACTCCATGTCCTTTACATGGTGAGGGCCCCATGATTAGAGGAGTTTTCTGCGGTGTAAATTGGCTTAGGATAGATAGCATTATGAACTTATTGAATAAAAATACACCTTCATTATCAGCATTCCCAGTGTTCCCTGCAGTTTGATTTGTCTTGGTATCACTGAAGGGAACAAACTTCTGAAGTCATGTGTGCCAGATCATTTATCCTGCTACTGTCACCAATATCTTTCTGTCGTCTCTTGCAAGGCTCAATGGTATCCCCAAAGATCATTTAGGTGACCTCTTGCTACCAAGTAAGTCCATTTGTACTTTGCCTGGTGCTTAGCAGGTGGGCTCTGGCTAGCATCTGCCACATCTTACCAGGTAGCACTCCTTTGCCTCTGGTTGTCTTATCAGACATTCCCATGTTGACTGATCTTTAAGATTTTCATTAGAAATCAGATTATGTTAAGACCTCTTTAACTGTATCTCATGGAATGGTGGCACCACTAGGGTGAATAACACCACAGCAATATAACAAACTTTGAGGGGCAAGGAGAAGAGTCACTCACCAGTCTTTAAAGCAAATATTAGGTCATCAAACTCTTGTGATTCCTCATCAGCAACCAATGAGCTGGTACTAAATCCTCCAGAAGGGTGGAAAACATTGCCATTTTGTGGACTCTGCTTAAAGGCAGCACCAGCTTGACTGGCAGGCTGCAAGGATGCCCTCTCCCAGTCTGCAGGCACCTGCAGAGTTTAAAAAGACACAGAAATGCAGTAATCATCAAAACTATTGTATAGAAATGGGAAACTATGACTAGTATGAGCTGAACTGAGGACCAAGAGATTTTGGAACCAGCTATTTTTTCACTTTTATAGTGAAGCAGGAAGCTTTTTTTTCCTTTTAAATAAATAAAAAAAATATATATACATATTCCTTTCCCTTTTCCTTGCCTTTCCTTCTCTTCTATATTGAGTTTGCATAGTCAATTTTTGGTTGTGGGAGGGCTACAAGGGGGCCTTCTGTGAGAAGCTGCTGGAAGCTTCCTTCCTGTCTGGTAGAGCAATCCCTGCAGCCCCAAAGACGGACCCATTGCCAAGTCTGGGC
>VZRJ01000782.1:32530-50779 GCA_013397565.1 Ptilonorhynchus violaceus
CAGACTTGCTGAGGGTGCACTCAATCCCACCACTGTCAGTCTTCTACTAGAAACTCTTGTTGTGAGACTTTTTTTATAAAGCTTTCTAGAATTTGCATTTGTGTGTTACAACTCTTTTTTTAACAGAAAAGATCATTGGCACAAAAATTTCTATCAGGGCTTTCTAAATAGACTCAGACAGAAATATCAACTAAGCTGTGAACAAAAAAAAAAATAGAAGGAAAATTTACAGAAAATTGAAAGCAAATGAAATTAACATTGAGGCAATTCCAATGGCTGGCTCTAAACTGGGATCTCTCTGCATTTTTAAAACAAGAACAACACTTGAGAGAGTAATGGCCTATGTAATATAACTAAATATATATAGTAAAATTAAATATTCTTTTATATTTTATGTAGTATCTAGTTAGTTATTTTGCTAAGAAAACTCTAAATTGCATGTCAATACATATCAAAGTAATGCCAAAGGATATGTATGTATATATATTTCAAAAGTAGGCAGTTGGAACATTTGATTTCTACGTGTTGGCGTATTTATTGAAATTTGCAGTAATGTAGCCCTACCCATCATCAGCAAAAGATAGTGTAAGTCATGAAATATGTATCAAAACTGTTGGTTCTCTTTGCACGTGGAAAACAAGAAGTTGCTTTCCTTCTTGGAAATTCTCTGCAATGGATTAATGCCAGAAGTGACCTGACATGTTTGCAGCACTTAACAGAAGGATTTGGATATGACCTGCTCTGTGACCCATTCCTGTGATCTGTGGAGTATTTCTTCAGAAGAAAAAATTATAGGAACTGTTGAAGGATGAACTTTCACATGTTTTTGAAAGCACTAAACTCAGCTGTTGGTTTGGGGTTTTTTTGTATTATCTTATATTTTCCTATTGCTTAGCATGGAACATATGTCCTTCTGAGGTCTCCCGCTTTGTGTGAGGGCTGCAGATTACTGTCTATTCCTTTCCAGCACCTTTCTATGGCAATAACTGCTGCCTCTGCAGGATTATGTTTTCTCATTGCAAAATCATCCGAAGTATTTGACAGAGCTGCCTGGGCTGCACAGCAAGTCCAATGCAGAGCAAACACTGACAGCTACCAGCTTCAGAGCTGCATGGTGGGGCAAGAGGAGAGTGCATGGCTGTAACAAGTCCTTCTTTAGTTGTTTGGTTTTTTTTTTTACTCTAGTGCTTTTTGACTTACTTCCTTTGCAATTTCTTGTCCCCAGTGGCAGCAAAGCAGCTACCAGTTCTGCCATTATCCCTCCACCAGTCAGAGCCAGGATAAAGAACTCCAGCCTCTGTCCTCCCTACGCATATGATCCCAGGCAGCACTGGCTCTGCCTGCAGAGCAGGGCCAGCACACAGAGGTGAGCTCCACAAGCCTGGAGGTACTTACAGGTCAGACCTGATGGGGAACACTGACCTAATTGGACTTCCACCTCCAGAATGTGCATGTTCAGATGTTTGCAGAAGCATTTTGGCTCCTTGCCAAAGCTGGCAGAGAAGATGGGCAGATAAGTAAGTAATGAAGAGCCGGGTGAGAGGTAAAAGCAATCTCCTGCAGGAACTCGTAAGAAATTCTGAAGTGAGACAGGGAAATTTTGCCAGGCAGGTGGATTTTGAAGTGATTTTATGTTAAGCAGATCAAGCACAAATCTATATAAAACCCACTGACATAGGCAAGGACTGGAATTCTCATAGCCTGGTGTGGCAGTGTCATCTAATGTAACTAATAATTACAATAATTCGTATAATTTAATGAATGCAGAAATCCATAGGGTGATGTTCACCATCCGATTCCAGTAAGGACACTGGGAATGGTAACAACCTGAGCATGCTTCTGCTCTTGCTGCTCTTATATTGGGCACAGTGTCTCCACTACCAGTACTGGGACGGTGGTTCTTGATGCAGGCTCCCTTGGCAAACTTCAGTGAAATTTAACATGGCACTCCTAAACCCAGCCAAGCGAGTTTCTCCAAGGCCTCTCTGTGTAAAACTATAGTCTCTCTCCACATAACCACCTTTTGCCTCACATGTTTCTTCTTAGGAGTCTTTCAAAGCTACAACAGCTTGTGAGGGTTTTGTTAAGGTGGTGTTTGTGCTAAGACATAACAAATATTTTCTGGGTAACAGAATTATATATTAATTTGTGTTTACCCATAATTATCTGTAACTATATATATAAAACTGTATAACTATGTTTCTATGAAGGTAATTTAAGATCAATAAACTAGGCACTCAGCAAAAATGCAAGTTATAACATTCAGATGAACTTCTACCCTAGGTGTTAGGTAACTGCTCCACACAGACCTTTCTCTGAATTCAGATACAGAGCTCCTCAAAGCATATGCATTCATTTACTTGCAACTGCACTCACTGAATTAGGTTAAGGTTCATGTAAAATGAAAAACTAGATGCAAAACTAAAGGTAAAATTAGACACAAAATTACATTACCAGAAGTAATATTTGTGGCAAAGATGATAACAGTGATCTCTTTTCTCCATTAAAAAGGACAAACATGTAATGAAAACACACCTACCAATAAAAATTAAGGCAGCGAAATGCATTTACTATGTGTCATACTTTAGTTATATGATGTCTTTACTGCAGAAATTGAATGCATGAATGCATGAATGAATGCTGAAGTGATTTTCTTCATTTTAAAGGAACCTAGCAGAAAAATGAAAAGAAGTATGGGTGGCAGCATCCTTTCCAAACTTTGCTGAAAGGAACAAGAAAGGAATTCGACATTTTGATTTCATTTCATATATAAGTATCACACATATACAACTTCAGCTTCCAGTATGCAAAGAAAATGCTATAATAAAATTCATTATGCGGGTTGCTATTTAAAAAAAAAAAAAAACAACAAAAAACCAACAAAGCATAAAATGGTTGGTAATACATTGGCCTATTCAAGAATGTCATCCATGCAAGGCATTTTTATGCTTGGCAAAGGGACTATTAGCAGGTGTAATCATTAATTACTATTAATTCTGAGACGATTGACAGAATCTTTTCCAAGGTTCTATTTATTTATAGTTTCTAAAGGACCAATAAATCATTAATATATGCTATAGACCTGAATGTTATATTTTGCAGATGTTCGTAAGTGCAGTATTTGTGGTGTGGTTCTTGCGATAACCATAGTCCAACCTGTTGGACATTAACAGACTTTGTGCAACAAAGCACTTACCAAAGCACCTGTTACTTAGTAAACTTCAATCATACTTATGAAAGTGAAGTTTTAATACAACCCACAATTTAACACAAAATAAACCTTGACCAAATTGAACTCACTCTGTGTATTAGAATGCCAATTTTCTCTTTTCTGGGACTCAAAAGATTAATCTCAGAGGGTGCTGGGGCATAAGAAACACTAAAATTTCAAAATCTGCCACTGGTTATGCAGAGTATTTGGGCCTATTTAAGAATGAGTCACAATTTTCACCCTGCTTCACTGTTCCACATTTTGTGAAGCACAGTCACAACATTAGCAAGTCTCCAGTAGATTATGCGCTTTATTTACACACAGTCATACACACCCACACAGAAAATATGATAGCCCTCTCAAAACTAAGTCTTCTGATCACTCTCCTTTAAGAAGATATAGAAAGAAAAAAGAAAAAATGTCAGTGTGGTTCCCAGTTTTGCAATTGAGGATCTTTGTCAGTAAAACTTTTCATGACTTGGTTGTAACAGCAAAACAATATATCTGAAGACTTAAACAAACAATCAGCTGTCAGTACAAGTTGATTTGATGCTTTTTAAAATCCAAGTGACCTTTGAAAAGGCAAAAGCAAAAGAGCAATACTTGACATTTTGCTCAAAATAAAGAAAACATAATTTAGCAATTTTTATCCAACTGTGGTTAGCTCCAGCTTCACAGTTGCTCAACTCCTTCCAGACCCAAATGATTTGCAGTCCTCACATACATCAGAAAACTTCGAGTGAGAGGTGCTTCTAAGCAGTTATATTCAGATCTCACATCTAACTGTTGACATGTTCCCTTTTGGAGAAGAATATCCATCACCAAAATTCGAAAAGAAAACACTGACAACACTACATTCACATACTCTCAAACAAACTTACTTTTAAATGAATTTACAACAGTACAGTTAATGCATTCCTCAAATTCATGGAACTTTTGTTAACAGATGGAAATACTGAAAATCTTGACGAATTTAGTGTTATGAGATCACACCACACTCAGATTTTTTGAGCAGGTTAGATGTTTAACTGTTTGCCCCACAGCTGTCAGAGCACTGTGCTAGTAGATGCAGGCAAAGGGGATGTAACTTTGAAAGATGCTCAATGCTTTCTCTGTGCCCTCACACCACACTGCCTTCTGAACAGAACCGAGGTGTTGGAACTCAAAGAGTTGTTCTAATTAAGAGTCAATTCTGAAAACAGACTGAAATCACTAAGAAAGTTAGGATATTTTATTTTGCATGCAAGATGATGCCAGTGTGATTACACAGCTGCTGGATCAAGGCCCGTATGCACACAGACAATAGATGATAAATAACATGTGAAATACTTTCAGGCTTCTGAAATAAGATTTTCAAATCCCTAACCACCACTAATGGTTTTTTTTTTTTCCTACTACTATCATGTACAAAGTTTATCTCTTGGACCAATGGGCTTAGAAATGTCCACAGGATGCCAAACAATGCAAACTTTATGTTTACAAAGTTAGCATCATATTTGCTTCTTTCAGACCTGTATTATACTGCTGATTTGCATTTGTCTGAGAGAAAGTATTACACCCATCCCAGTTTCTCTTGGTTTTATATATAGCTTATCAATTTATAGCAGAAATTCTTTCACTACTGGTATCTTAGTGCATAATTCTGCACTTAGTGTTGTTGGATCTCATATAATTTCTATTAAGTCATTCCACAGACTAAAACTCATCCATTTCATTATGTAGGATACATCAGTACCCTGAATAACCAATAATACCTAAACAGCTATATTAGCATTTTTTCTCCCATGTGTGTAATGAAAAGTCAAGTGAAGATAAGTATCAAGATGCAGTACTACTATTTTTTATAGTTATTTTATTTTAATCATCCTTTTTCCTTAACTTTTACTCCTTCAATTTTGTTGTGAAACTGTATTCAAATACCTGCCTGTAAGCTGAACAGATTTGCTGCTTTTATTTTGTTTGGGTTATTTGTTATTTGTTATTTTCTTTGGGTTATTTGTTATTTGTTATTTTGTTTGGGTTAGCTTGTATTAGTATAACAACTTCACTACATCCAAGCCAGATATTATTTTTAAGTATCTGATCTCTAATTGTAAGACTGATCTCTAAGTAACAAGCTTCTAGTTGTCAAAATCAAAATGTTAGCATATAAGATGTAACTGAACCATTGTTTTAGCACAAAAAGGTTTTGCTGATGTACAGAAGTCCTCCAGCCTTAATTCACAGATTCTTTGTTCATTCTATTCCAAACCACTTTTGAGTTAAAGGTAAACTATTTTCATATCATGCCACTGTTTCAAAGAGCGATTTGATTCTATAATGAATGAACTGATTGATTGCATTTTTTCCAGTCTGTACACATTTTTCATACCTCTTCCTGTGCTCTTCTTTTACCAGTCATCTATAAATCTATGGCTGGGTGGTGGTCCTTTAACACATATTTCTTCCACACTCATCAGATGGATGACATTACAAAAAACTAAAGAATTTCCAAAAGTGACACCTGTCTAAAATGTATTCCTGGTCACGGCCAGAACAAAATGCAAAGAGGTCTTTATGTTGCACATACTTCAGGGGGAAAAAAAAGTTAATTAAGTCAATCCTTACTGAATTCCAGTTATTTCAGTGTTACTTCATGAAACACTTAATGAAATCTTGGCTTATCATGGTTTCTGCTAAAATTGCATGTCATTAATATGTTGAGTAATAATGAAACTATGAGAAATAAAATCAGTAGAGCCATTCACTCTTTCTGCAGTGGTTGCTTGGAGGGCACTGAGGCTTGGAGCTGTACATTAAATAAGTAAAATATTTTATTTTTTTTTAACATGAATTTTACAAGCCCCCAAACAAGGCTTCATCTGTATTTATTATGAAGAAAAGGAGAAAACATCCTTCTCATCGGGCTTGTACAATATAGAGGGTTCTTGTGCAGGAAATGTGTGGGTGGAAGAAAAGGGAATGGTTCTTTTCCTAGAGGCTATTAAAACTTCACATGCATTTATTTCATAGAAACATTCAGATCAGCCTCCTTAATGCAATGATGTTCAGCAGGAAGATGTGTATGCACAGAGACCACTCCCCAGTGCTGAAACATAAGAAACAATCCACTGCTTCAAAGTCATTCCTAAAGATAGCTAATGTCTTATCCATATAATTCCCAGATTTTTGGGGTTTATCATTAATTCCATAATATTTGGTGCTTTCATAAAAAATGGCCTCAGTCCACCTAACTGCTGTTTGTCTATCACAATGAATGGGTTGTGAATAAGTTTACCACATGTCAAATCATAGAACCATAGAAAAACTTCCTGGAGGGGACCTCTGAAGGTCATTGAGTTGACTTAGAGGGTCAGTCCACTAATCAGGTCAATATAACTTTGTCTAGACAAATTTTAAAACTCTACAACAGTGGAGATTACAAACCTCTTTGGGAAACAGTTCTAGTTCCCTACTTCCTCTTCATGAATTATTTTCCCTGATATCCAGTCTGAACCTCCCATGCCACAGTTGTGTGGCCTTGTGCTCTTGCTGCTGTTACCTGGGGCTATCAGGAGAGTAGACTGGAAGAGTACGACAATGTAACTTTTTAACTATCTCCCAAATATTTGCATGCTGGTATTACATTTTCCACTGGTGTCCTCTTCACCCGACTAAATAAACCTAGCTCCTCCAGGCACTGTTGAAAGGACATGTGCTCCATCCAGGCCTCTGACCACTGGTGGTAGCCTTCCCCTGAACCCTTACAGTTTCTCCATGTCTCTTGAAATGGAGACTCCAAAACTGGGTGGAGTATTCAACATGTGGCTTCTGAGTGGACAGAGAACTCAATCTGTTGGATAAATTCCTCCTGGGGCAGCCTGGTATGTGCTTTATCAAATTTCCAAAAGCAATTCCATTTTCCCTGGTACTGTCAGTCCCAGATTTCCTGAAGTTATGTTTTGCGTTTGTAAAATTTGAGAGTTAATGTTATTCTTTCCTTGTCAACATGCTCATCCTCAATCACCTCAGCACTTCTGGATCAATCCCTTTCAGCCCCATCAATTAATGATCTTAAAATAATAGTACAAAATTTAGTAGTTCAAATTTAAAGGCAAAAAAGCAGTTGATTCTGTGTTATGATTATACCAACACACTTATTTTAACTGAGTTATTAAAAAAATAAAAAGAAGGAAAAATCTATTTATGGTAACACAGAGATTGGTAGCAATGCAAACCAAAATACAAAAGATTAAGTGATTTGTTTCAGATACCAAACCAACTTGATTGTTATTTTATTCCTCACAGTAAAAAAAATTGACTCAGATTGACAGAGGTGGAAGATGGAAAGAACACACCTGATCCCAAGTCCTTTTCAGTGGATACACTTCCACTGATTGCAGCAGTACATGTTATAGTTGCATTTCTTACTTGTTACGTACTACATAATTCTGGACATTACTAACACCTCCCAAGGAGAATGGTTAAAGCTGCTTTTTCATCTTCTATTGCAAAAAATTGGTGCTTGGAGATTTTTCCTGAAATATATGTTTAATGTAAATTTCTTCAAGAACGGGCGAAGGAACTTCGCAGATGCTGAAAGATTTAAAATGTTATTTAATGTCCTGGGTGTAAACAAGTATGTATTCTATCACCATCTGCATCCATAGGTCATTCACAGTAGCTGGGTACACACCTGATCCCTTAGGCTACCAGCTGAGGAGAGGCAGATCGTGTGAGGTGAGGTATTGCTTCTTATCTCAGCTGTGATAACTCCCGCAGGAAACAGCAGCACCACCCATCCTGAGAGGATTAACTCTGCTGATGGCCCATTACCAAACTGGATAAGCACCGATGAATAGAACTCCAGAAACATCCTATGACTCATAGGATTACACCATTGCCATTGTGGAAATCCCCGCCCTGGGGGAGGTACCACCTAAGAACCACCACATAAAAAGGCCCAGGGACTAAGAGAGACCAGCACTGGACACCCAGAGGACCACTGGGTACCCAGCAAAGCAGGCGAACTTCCCACAGTTCCAGACCTTCTACAGGACCACTGCCTACAACAGCACTGCTACCACTGCTTAATCGGACTACAGCCACCACCTTGGTCAATGGGGTATCAGGTTGTACTTGTAACCTTGTGGTTTTAAGCCAGTTTTCTTTCTGTATTCATTGCATTCATTTTAATCTTTCTATTAAAATTGTAATTCTCACCTAAAATGTCTCTCGAGGTATATGTGTGGGGTTAATTTCCCCTGCTGGTTTACAGTCAAACCAGTATATTTAATTACTGTGTTTATTAAAAGATATATTATAGTGACATTTTTCTATTTTAAATGTGTCACTGAAAAGTCTAAATGCTTTTTAGTGATGATTAGTTGAAAATCCAGTAAATCAGAGCCCACTTCAGTACACTTTTTCACTGTGTATTTTTTAAAGTTTTATTATGCATCATTCTGTGTACTTTCATCATTATAAACACAACTCTACACACAAACTACTCTTTTGACATTAATTTCTCCTGTATATTTAAGAGATATTCAGTTCTATCCTAACAATGCTTCCTATGTTTACCTGACACTGCACACTTTTTTCTTTGTTTTGTGTTCAGCTACAGATTGATTTTGGGTCCATTATGTATGGACTTGAATAGCTAAATGGAATATTTTACCATAATTTCATAAGTGATTAAAGGAATAATGTGTTACAGTATGTTTTGGGTGGTAACTAGGAACACAGAGTACTCTTCTTTAAGAAAGAAATAATAAACATAGAGGGATATAAAATTGAATACTGCACTTTTAATTCAATGAGTAATCAAGTCTCTTGGACAGTTTTGTATGTTTGCACAGCTACTACAATGCATACCAATGCTACAGTCAAATCAAGATTACAACCCAGAAGTTTAGCTGGTGATGTCAAAAAGTGCAAAGCCTGAAAAGTTAGAAGCTTTCTTTATTTGGTTTATTTTGGCTATTTTTACTTCAAAAAAACCAATGAACATACTGAACAAATTTTCAAGATTAAGTGAACGGTTCTAAGTATACTGTTGTTTTTCCTTCCAGGTAAGAATCCAAGCCTCCAGAAACAGCTTTATTGAACACATGCCAAAATGCAGTGCTTGCTTGCTTTGGATGTGTATTTTATTTTGTGTCTGGGGTAGTATATGAATTCTTTGGACTGTTTAATTGTGTTTGGTTTATGCATTCAGCCAACAGAAGATTTGGTTGGACTGTATCTACTTGAATGAGCATATGTCCTTTTCCTGATATTCTTGACATAAATTGTAGTCCAACTTATCTTGGCATTACTATGAAGCATTCATTGCCTTTTGTTGGGGTTATTTGCAGTGTAAAATCCCTTACTGCAAAATCTGTAGGCAGCCTTTTAAAGCCAGCCACATTTACTCACATCTCACGTCTGTCTAGTACTGGAGTTTGTTTAGTTTTGTGTTGTTTTGATAATCAGAACCACTGCATGGGATCTTCTAGTCCATCTCTGACTCATCAGAGCAGACGCTTCAGGAAGATGCTATAAGACACAGGAAGTGAGTCTATTTATAGTGTTGGCCCTCTCTGTGTCCCCGGCTACATCCCATGGTTGAATAGTATGTTCTAGGAAAAATACATATTTCATTTGAAACCAGTACTGGCATGAGCTTTATAAACTGTGTACTTTTGTTTATACTCTTTCCTGCATAACATAATGCAGCAACTTACGAAACCGTTTATCTTTACTCTCTTCTTGCTATCACAATATGCAATATCTTTATAACTTTATTTTTGCTTCTAAAACTGTGCCATGCTGATTTCTTTTAATACATTTATTTTCTATAGTTTCTCAAATAGGGTATTCCTCATGATAATATTTGGGCTGGGTTTTTTTTTGCCTAAATATCTACTAGTTTTCTTTGATAGCTTACCCCCTTTCCTACTCAAGCTAGCCTCTTCTCCCATTCTGGCTTGCCCTTGCTATTTTAATTAGTGAAGTTTGGTGAATCACATCTTCTCCACTCAATGTCAGGTTTGGCTGTGCACCTGTTCCCTTGTTTTCTGTATGCCCATATTTCTTGTTAAAGGTACCAGAGGCTTTTCAGATATTTGTACCTGAACTCCTGAGTCTTCTCTTACTGTGATCTACCACAAATAATTTGATTTTTTGCATTAGGCAAGTCAGCCCACTTGCCCAGTTTGGAAAACCACCAATCAACCCTTACTTCCAGATATTTCCTGTGTTTCCTGGGAAGAAGTATTTTGCATGTAACACTGATGTTTATTATGTGGGCATGAATCATGTGGTATGCTCAAACACAGAACAGTCAACAGACATTTAACCCTTATCTGCATCTTCCAAAACAAACACATAAGGATTTTTGGAATACTGTTACTAATGGGATACCCATCAGTTACCGTTTACTTTTCTCCTGATATAAAATTCCTGAAAAATGGAGTTTTTATTCTATTGATGGTTAATATCTCAGTATTTCATAAGAGTAACACTGATTCAAAATTACTCATTGAAAAATTTAATTAATTTATTGCTGGGACAGGAGAGCTGTGGGGCTTTTCACAAGGTACATGAAACCATGACAGGGGTAGCTGTGGCATACCTAATACCTTGAAGTTTACAGTGTAGATATACACTAAGTTATAAAGACAGAGGATTGAGGAGTGTAGGGCAGTTTGCTGGATATATAGCCAAAGAAATATCTAAATTATACCAAGAAAGTCAGCTGCAGCCGCCCTGAACTTTGGATCCATCAAATGCAAATATGCTCCTGATGACATCACCGACACAAATCAGAAACACTCCCCTAACCGTGTGAAAAACACTGCGATCGTTCAGACAGGTATAGCGCATGCAGAACAGTTTGTGAAATCCCAGCCTTTCCAAAGAAGTACTTAAGATAGCAGCCTATTCTTTCACTCCTGACCCCAGCAAACAAGTATGTTGTGAATAAATCCACAAAGACAATCATAAGTTAAGAAAAGAGTTAAACATTTTTTCTGTTTCACAAGGGAAAAGATGAGGAGCTGAGGCTTTCCACATGAGAACAGGGAGTATGTTTCTGCATCACAGATGCTGTCTGGGTAGGACAATTGGGAGCATACTGCTAAGGCATTCAAAATATCAGATATCCCAAATATGCTTCTTATCCTTCTTCTTTCATAATTTTCTAAATGTACTTTTAATTTTGTAAATCAGCTACTGCCCTCCCATACAGCTCTTTGCGTGTTTATTCCTGAAGTTACAGGGAAAGGGTTGCTTTCCCCTCCATGCACTAGAATAGCTCATACTATAAACTTGTCTCTGATGGGAACCATTTCCCACAGGAAGTGCTTGGAAACAATTTGTCCTTAGTGGATGACTTTTCAAGCAAGTGCATTTCCTAGGAAATGCATGTCATAAGGCTAAACAAACATAATGGATAACATTCAGTGTCCTTCCAATCTCCTGTGTTGAATCCATTTGGAGATCCAACACATTTTAATGGGTCACTTTCTGCTTTGTTACACAGTCCAGAACTCTGGAGCAGCAGGGAAACAGGTCTCTGCTTCTTCTAAACTATTTCATGTTCTCTTTTCTGTCATGAAAAAGCCCTTAATGAACAATAAATTGCTTTCCAGCTGAAACAGGGTTTATTGTATAACAGAAATACTCACCAATAAATGATAAAACCACCTTTTATTGCCGAAGAACAGCCTTGTTTTAACAATCATCAATTCTGAGAGCTGATAAACACATGGGAATGAGATGCCAACAGAATGCATACAAAGATGGCTAGTTTCTATTGATATCATTACGAAAATGTGTTATCCACTATTAAGTCCCATTTCCTTTCCCAGTCACAAACAGACGGGCTGAGATTAAATCTTCAAAGGACACTGGACATGACTGTCTGTGGTCTGGATAAGCCTGGTTCTGCACAGTCTGTGGGTCAGAATGACTCTCAGCAGGAGTGTGTGACCCCCAAGATCAGCCCCTCGTCAGTGGGAGCATGGTCTAAAAAACATATCTGAAGCTGCACCTGCCTACAGAAAAATCTTTTTTTTTCAGTATTTGTAATACACAATTTTCTTCTACACAAAGAGTTTTCATATTGATATTTTCTCTAAATTAGTTAATTAGTTGTATCTGGTTATTTGATGAAAAGCATAGATTAAGGAAATTTACAGACATTTCACCATGTTTCTTCCCTGTTTTTAATTTCATGCTGCATGTCTGGTCACCTGAATCACACACTAGTTTTTCTGTTTCCTGATTAGATAAATCCTAACTTTAAAAGAGGAGAATACTCTATATGGGACAGTTATTTAAAATGTGGGGGCATTCCAGGAAATATTTTTTAAATTTGTTTTAGTGTGGAGATTTACAAAGCGCTGAAGACAATCATCTACTAAAAAACAAATTTAAAAACTGTAGTACTGTGAAAGAGCTACTCTGTTTTTTAAACTTCTCTCAGAGTACACAACACTAAAAAGCTATCTTTTCCTCTTAAATATATGGTAATGTTATACTTTGAAAAGCAGTAATTAAATAGTTATAAACGGTAGTGGATACTGTCCTATTACATTTTGCGTCATAAAAATCCAGCAAAAGATAAAAATTGCTTTTAAAACATGGAGTGTAAGTTACTAAGCTCCTCATAGTTGAAAATAAAATTTTTGTTTACTATTATTTGAGTTGGAGCTCCAGACCTGCATGTTTTAATTTAAAATTATTAGCAGGAAAAGATAATGCATTTGAAATTTTTGCACCTCCTTTCAATAAAGAAAAAATTATTTTCTATTTCAGGTTTTATCAATTCTCCAGGGCTAGGAATAACAAAAATAACAGGTTTCTCTTTCTGATGTGGAAGATCAATACTGATATAATTTGAATAGAGATGCTGCATTATCTTTTGCAGGCCTGTTGTCATATACAGTTCTTTCCCATATATTAGGAACTATTATTAAGGCAAGAAGCCAAATTAATTGATCCTGACACAAAAAAGACCACATCTATTGGTGAAGCGGAGCCAATATATGTTAATATATACAGAATAGTTAAAAGACAATATATATCGAAAAATCAAATCTATTACAGGGAGAATAGGGCACATTTTTTTCCTCAATTGAAAAAAAAAAAGAATTTATTTCTTAGACATTAATTTCGAAAATATTTCAATACTGCTTAAGGAAACTCCCACCTTTCTAATTTAAAATAGATTTATTTTGTGAAAACACCTTTTTAAATTAATTTTTATTTGATGTGGTATAAAATTTTTTAATATTGGAAAATAATAGAAGTTGTCAGAGATATTTCTGTCATAAAAAAATAAGAAGGGCATATTGGAGGGCAGAAGAACTTGCCCTCCAAAGACCTTGATATATACTTTTAAAGTTCCTCCTAATTTCACTGGTTTTGGACATCAGAGGCATTTTCCCATCTCTGATATACTAAACTCTATTCTGTAAATAATTCTGCAATGTGCAGTGTGGCATTAAATGCAGTGCAATGCAGCAGAGAGCCCAATAATTATTATTATAATAATAAATAATATTAATTATAATTAATATAATTAATATTATTATTAATAATGAACATTTAATCTTTATTTGTTTCTTTTTTCAATAAAAGTTCTTTGCCTTACCAATATATATGCTACGTGAGAAAACCTGAGACTCAAGGCTCACCTCTCATAATGAAAAAAATCCAGTATTAGAGCTACAAAATTTAAAATATTTGTGGGTTTTTAAAAATTATTATTATTAGAGTTAACATACACAAAAAATTGAAATACTCAGTGATTTTGCAAAGGCTGAAGATATGTCAGTTCTACTGCTATAATTGTCTCAGTAACACTTTACATACAGAAGCAAGCAATTTTCTTTCTGAGTGTATTAGCTGTGAAATTAAATCTATGCAATTATACTGCTATTGTTTGAAAACAATGCATCCCTTGCTTTAATATGCATTCCATATGGCAATTTGAGAAATAAACAGAATAGACAACACTTCCACCACGTCACAGTGAGTTACTGGATGCTGTGCAGCTGGTGAAGCAAAAATGACAAACTTGTGAGCGGAAAAGACCGAAGGAGCAGGTGCTGTCTCCTACCTGCAAGCTGTTGAAGATGATGAAGAAGACTAACATCCAGAGGTGCCGGTAAGCCATGTGCAGTCCTCCCCACAGCCAGGTGATGGAAATCAGGGCAAAGAGGTACAAGACCAAGGGGATCTCTGCAAACCACAAACACAACATTTCAGCTGGTGTGCCCTGGGAAAACCACTTTCTAAAGCATTACTGACACAGGACACAGTTTTGCTGCCTCTGGCTAACCTTAGAGCTTGTTCTCCAGTGATTGGCAGCCCTTCTTCTGCCTTAGCTGGGTGGGGGTCCCAGGGCTTTTGGGACTCTACCCCGGGATCAGAAGACCAGCGGAAGGACACTGTCAAGGGACTGGGAGGTGTGAGGGGCAGTGGGGGCACTTCCCTGCTCAGCAAACCAAGTGGTGGGAAGACCACATGTGGAGTAAGAAAATATGCTGAACTTGGGAGAAGAATGGAAGAGCTCTTGGCAAGCTCTGGAAATTTCGAGAGGAAATGTATTTCTGAAAATTGAGAGGAAAGGGAAAAGCAGAAAAGTATTATGGATACATAAACTGCCCCAGCTCTGGCCACTTACAAGTTCATAGGAAATCAAAAGAATATCTTGTTCTTTGATTTGTTGTTATTTTCCCTTTCAAGTCAAGCATAAGATATCTGACCCTATAAAACTTAGAGTGACAACCTCCACTCAGCCCAGAAGCCCCCCAAGGTAGACTTTGAACCAGTTAACTTCATTCACATTAAAAAATATGTGCAGAATCTGTCTTTAAGCACGCACACATACATCTCCATTTTATATTCCCCACTGTATTTACAGCATAAAAGACTTAAAGAATGCTGGCAGGAAGATGTCTGCATGGACAGAGTTTGCAATAAGGAAAACAAAAGTTAGTTTTGACCCCCACATATTTCTCTTACTGACAAGAGCCAACCTGCTGTGTTGACCATGTTTGCGGCAGAATTCAAAGTCCATGTTTGTCAGGTCTGCACACACCAGGGGCAGAAGTACTTGGCCAGGCATTGCCCCTCTCCACAGTAGTCTTGCAGCATCAGCAAAGAGCGTGGATGTGCTTTTGACAGGCATCATTCCAGAAACAGCTGTTTGGGAGCCCTTTAGCCATTTTGTTTAATACTCTACAAATAGTAAGGGCCTTCTGAATGTAGGCAATAGCCCAAGTTGTACAAACATAACATTTTAACAAGAAAAAGTATAAAAATGCCTGCTTTTTGCCACATGCTGAATATTAGTATAGTTTATGACTGTTTTTTTCTTTAGTGGTAACAATTGCCTCATTATCAGTACTGTGAAGAGCTAATACAAAGTTGAAACTTTGGCAGCATTTAAAGCCTTGGATGTTTGAGTACTCTACACCCATTTTGTTCAGACAATTTATTGCATTTTGATCAAACAAAAGGTCAATAACTAGAGCAAACATATCAGAAAATAACCAGCAAATTCTTTTAAGTTCGTAAAATCAGCATTGCACAAAGGAAAAGGATGCCGATAAACAGACTCGATATGAACCAAAAGAGTCTAACTTTCTAGTTTTCTTCGTATGAAAATAAAACCAACAGCCCCCTCCCAAACAAACCCAAAGGGTAATTCTGAGCAGATGAACCTTCACTGACATGACTTTTACTCCAAGTTCAAGTGCTAGCAGTTGCATCTAGAATACTTGGATACCTCAGCAGATAAGACTGATACGAAGCAGTCAGCTCAACAACTGTGATGTAACTGAGACAATGACAAGCAGTTCTGTTGGGTATTATATAATCAAACCATGCTGGTCCACATTTTCTGTACACAGTTATCACACCTCTTTTTAATGCTAGGAATGATGGAAGATTTTATTTAAGCAATGCGCAGTCCATACACTCCTTAAATACATATAAATCTATGTAGGCAAGCACATATCATCATCCTGACTGTTCATGTCTGTCCCTGAAATATGTCCCCTTTTCCTTACTATAAACTTAAGAAATGCTGACAGAATTGACAAATTCAATACAGATAAGTCCAGCTTATGCAGCTGTAGTTGCAGTTTCTAAGAGTTTGAAAACTTACCATAGTCCAGCTTGATATTTGACTAGGTGAAATTACATACATTCAATTTACCAAACAACTAGATGTGTGCACTGTTTGTCACTCTTTCCTCATTGCTGAGAAAAGATAATTTCATTATAAACTAATTTATAAACTAATTCTTCTGCAATGCTTATTGTTGCTGCATTATCATGCTACAGTACATTGTAATTAATAAGTTTTTAATGGTGGTAAAACTGTAATGTACCACAGTAGGGGAGCCCTTGAAGTGAATACAAGATTTTGTACAGTGATTCACATAAAAACAATGATTGTGAGAATCTGAAAGATAGGCTGCAATATTTTCATGACAGGTTTGGATTAGACTAAAAAATTAATGAACCAGGAAAAAATATGAAGATGATGGAAAAATTTAATTACCTCAACAGGAAGCCAGAAGGAGTTGTACTGGGTATATAAAAATTTATCTGGCCTTGCCTTCAAGAAGGGCCAAAAATGTTGGCCAGATATGATACATCTGTCAGCAATTCTCCCATTTACAACTCAGGAGCTTCCTGAACCAGACACGGGGTTTTTTTTCTATTTAATAATCTTCAGGGGATTTTTCCCACAAAATCTTGTTGAATCAGTTATAGCGAACTTTGATAATTCAGAGGAATTATCAGTGCAAGGAACTCTATGGGAAGATCATAAGATTCAGGTAATAAAATGTCAGATTTCCCAGCTGAAAAAGCTGTCAGCCTTGTGTTTGCTGTTTGGTTTCCTTATAGCAGAAGCAGGAATAAGAAACAGCAGGAAACAAAACCTGGAACATTTCCAAACAGTTATGATTTCACCTACAGTGATTTTAAATCTGTAACAAACTAAACCCTCACAATTCTCTATTTCTGAAATAAACCTTACAAATAAGACTGGTGATAGTTTAAAGTTTCATCCTCTGTTCCATTATAAGGCATTTGAAGATGTCCCTGCTCATTGCAGGGAGGTTGGATTAGATGACCTTTAAAGGTCCCTTCCAAACCCAACCATTCTATGATTCTACGGTCTGTATTGACCCATGGAGAGAAATAATCTCACAGTGAGGCTCAAATGTCTACACCCACATCTACTGCAACATAAGCAGGCTGCTTACTGAGGTCCATAAAGAATTTTAACACCACAGGACTGTGGTTCCAGTCAGCCTGTGCATGACTTCTTCAGAAATGAGAACTGCAACAGTTGTCACATTCGTGTGCCCGAAAGGATTGGAAAAATGGTGACAGATACTAAATTTTAGAACACAGGATGAGACTGCCTAAAATTTATTCATAGCTGGGGTCTGGAATAGATTCTGCCAGTTGAATAATGCTGCTTCAGACACTGTAATGGAAAAAAGAAAAGAGAAATAATTTTCCAGTGTCAAATGTATCCTGTACATCAACTCCCTTCATATGCAGGATACACCTATTTTGGAAATCATGGGAAGGGGATACCTGCCAACCTCTGCACCTGAGAGCACTAAGAGCCATGTGGCCTCTTGGTAGTCCAAGGCTGGGAGGATGAGCAGCATTGAAGAAGAAAAAAGTGGAATCAGCTGTAAAGTGGAACTAGAAGATGAGAGGAGCTTTGCAACACAATACACTGTCACATTTTCGATAGTTCATCTAACAGCAAGTGGAAGATTGGGGTGGATTCATATATGGCATTGTAATTTCACCTACTGAAGAGACCGTTCCAATGGTTAACTTCTCATCACTGTGTAGTGCCTATTGATTATGAATGGTTTGATGGTGCCTACTACAACCTATTTGGGAAGGAAGCAGCAATGGAAATCTTTCTGCACAATTTCAGTCAACAACTGCTCATGGTGCACAGTGAGAAGTTCTTGGAAAATGCCTTCCTGTTATATGGGCCTTTTTACTTTAAAGTTAACACA
>VZRJ01000784.1:0-38474 GCA_013397565.1 Ptilonorhynchus violaceus
TCATCCACCAGCACCTCCAAGTCATTTTCATCGGGACTGCTCTAAATTAATCTCTGCCCAGCTGTATTTGTGCTTGGGATTTCTCCGACCCAGTGCAGGACCCCACCCTTGACCTTGGTGAACTTCATGAGGTTCACGTGACCTCGTCTCTCAAACCTGTCACAGTTCCTCTGGATGGCATCCCTTTCCTTCAGTGTGTCAGCCACACCACACAGCTTGGGGTTGTTGGAATGTACTCCATCCCACTGTCCATGTCACCAACAAAGCTGTTAAACAGCACTGGTCCCAGTACTGACCCCTGGGGACACCACTCATCACTGGTCCCCACTTGGATATTGAGCCATTGACTGCAGCTCTTTGAGTGTGGCCATGCACTCAATTCCTTTTCCACCGAGTAGTACATTTCCCACTAGTTAAAAAAGGATGAAGCAAATCATCAGTGTAGATTTCTAGCCATTTTTGGCAGACAGCTACATCTTATAGACTCTGGAAAGTACTCCAGAGATAGTGTAATAACCACAATTTGTCATGTTTCTCCTGATAACCTCTCCAACTGATAGTCATTTGCTTGTTAGGAAGAAACCCTCCTAGACATTGTTAGCCTCTTATTTACTAAGTTTTGAGGGGATAAGCCAAGTGAATTTAACAACCCTGTAGACATTATCTAATAGATCCTACTGGGTCCAGCAATCAAAAACAGTTGCTCAAATCCCTCTTTCCCTAGGTGCAATCAGTTTTTTCAAGTCTGAACTGAATTCCAGGTTTGGAGTTTAAGCTTTTAGACTTCCTCTGTATGGAACTCATTTGAAAGACAACCCTTCTGCTTTGCCATACTTGAGGAACTACTAACACCAGAGTTTGAGCTGGAATTTCAGTGACATATGAGAAGGCACAGCTAGTAAGGCTCTCAGATTCAAAAACCTACTCTCTTACTTGTTCCAGAACAACCTTTATCTGTCCCTGGAATGCATTGAAAGTAACTGATGAGCTGCCAGAAGCTGCAAGAAAGTGACTGGAGATGTATATGACCACTGAGTTAGCTGAGATGTAGAGACTAACCTTCTGTATCTCCCATTCCTTGATTAATTTTTATCTGATTAAAGTTCACCCATCTGCTACGACAACCAATTCAGCTCTGTGAGTTTAATTATTTTGGAGTACTGGTAATATAAGGGTTAAGCCTGTTCTTGTAGGCTAATTTAAATCAGCATCACAATGCCCTGTAGTAACCATTCCACTGTCATCCTGTGAAGATTCTGTTAAAGCCACATGGTATTTGCCTTCCTAAAACAACTTTCATAATCAATTCCTAAAATACACTGCAAATTAGGATTTTTTTATTTATACAGGAATTAAGAACTTTTCATTTACAAAAACTATATTTGCCAATAATTCATATTTCAATTGTACCACCATAAAAAGCAACATTTACATCAATTAAAAACAAGTGGTTCAGCCATCTATTTTAATATATATGTTGAAACCTAGTTAGCCTATTATGTCAACCTGATTATGTCTTTTTAAATGTCTGCTTTTCTTATTTGCTATACTTAAGGTTTTAAACACAAGATATACTAAGCAGCATTTCATCTGAATCCTATCAAACAAAGTTATTGAGGCATGAGTTCTATATAACCAGTGAAGCAGAAGACCATGCTATTACATGGATAAATGCTCCAGAGTTACTGAAGCAACACAAAAACAATCATAGAAACATGGCTTTTGAAACCTCATAAGCAATTCATTTTGGAAAAAAGTGTGTGTATATGCACATATCTATTAATAGGCACACACACACACACGCACACATAAATATATGCCATTTGACATCAAATCTCCACAAGAGATACATGTGGATTTGCTTCAAAATAATGCTGTCTCACTCAACTCCTCCCCAAAACCACAGAAAACAAGCCAGAAATTAAAGTTTTCTATGAGACTTAAAAAATATATATATTCCTATTTTCTTATGGTTTAAGTTCAGGCAAAGGAGAAGTAACAATTCACAACCCATTTTGGCTCTGGAAACACCATCACCCCACAGTAGCTTTAGCACCCACCATCTTACAAACTCCTCCTGGGCTCCAGGGGGTCTCTAACGCAACCTCTACTCAGTTAGCTTCTAATTTGGGATTAGACGCTAATTTTAGACAGTCAAGCTTATGCCCAAGTCCATATGGCATTTTGGCATTTGCTCCCCAGGGTGACTGGAGAGGTCTATTGGGTACATAAGCCTGGATGCCCCAGCTCCCAGTCTCCAGCAGCTGCAGCCATCAACAGGTCCTTCAGAGAGGTAGATGATGTCAGGGCTGGAGCTCTTCCAGACAGTGGACATGACCAATAATCTTGAAACAGTCTCTTATAAAAAACCCCCCCAAAACTTATGTAAACCAATGTGAGTATATATAAAACTGTACAGCTGAGTTCCATGGAGACCTGCGCTGGTGTGCAGGAGCTCAAGGCAGCACCAACACCCAGCATGGGGCAAGGCCACGCACCACAGAGAGGCTGGCTGAGCACAAATATGACGCTTCTTTATGCAATTCACTTAGCAACGCAGAAGAGCATGCTTAGAGCCTGCAGTCCTGACATCCTCTCAAAAATAGGTGCTGTTCAGGCTGCCCACGTAAACAGCACTCTCTCAAGGCCTCCGCACACCCACTTTGTGGTTTTTTATTCCCGTCTCTCCCCAGGCCACTGAGCCTATTCCCTTTCATTAATTATGTAATTATTTCTTTCATTACATTAATTTCCTCTCCACCCTCACCACAGCCTTGCTAGCCTGCAACAGAGCAATGTTTCCTCTCTCTCTTCCCACACAAAGGGCCTCTACACACAATATGGGAAGGAGTTGGCTCAAAAAAATACACCCTGAGGCTTGTCCCCAGCAGTAGACATCAGCACCCACCACCTCACCTCACCACACCACTCACGCCAGAGAACAATGTTTTATACTAGCAAGGTTGGGACACAGCCCTGTGGCTCCACCCTCCCACTCCCACTCAGCAGCCCCTCTGCTGAAGGGCAGCTTTGGGTCAGCCTCCAGAGCCAGGGTCTCACTTCACACTCAATCTCCAGCTCCCAGGATGTCCCAGTGTCCTTAGCAATCCCCCACCAACACTGGCCGGCACCTAGCAGGGTTGGGACCGCATATGTGGCCAGCAGCAGCTGATTGGGACAGATCCTTTTCTCTTTTCTTTGCACAGCACCTGGGAATTTTTAATTCAAGTGTCCCACAATCCCAGGGGGGCATCAAGCTCTCCACAGCCGCAGGCAGCTAGCCTGGGCCTCATTGACAGGGGCTGTGGGGGCAGTGGTGGGCCAATTCTCACCTCAGCCCACAGCCTCCACAGTAAAGGCAAAAGCTGCTGTAGCATCAGGTCAGTGTCTTTGATCCAGGGTCAGAGGTTCACCGCTTAATGAGTCATTTTTTCTATGTTTGCAAGTGCTTTCCATTACACACAGTAAGGCTAGCATGGAGCTTACTTGTTTCCAACTGCAAACATTTGTTCATTACCCTAGGCTGATCAGCAGGGTAAAGAACAAATACTTCTGCATCAATGAAATGGAGCAATGAATAAATAAATACCTTGGGATTAGCCAGTCTTCACATTTACAGTTGTTTTAGTTAAAGTGAGTTAATTGTCAATTAATGCATGCCTCTACGCTACCGAAAACTCTAATCAGGACAGACTCTTATACTTCTTACATTTTAATTATTTGTTTACTCAAAATTAACAAAGTCAGGCTAGCAAGAAACACATATCAAGACACTCTTAGAAGAAGTAATCTCTCCAGCCCACAAGATACTCTAGGACACAAAATGCAGCACACATTCCTCATTCTGTGAAACATCAGAGGATGTAGAATGAGTTTATTTCCCTCCATTCAAAGACTATAATGAAATGCTTGTCATTACAGAACACTGCCCTAAGCAATTTTTTTTTTCATAGTAATAGTAACCTAAAAGACAAATAAAAGAAATCAAAGAATGAAATTAATCCAAGCATTTTTGCAAAGCAGTAGCTGGCACCCACAGCCACAGAAGTATCTGCCGCACCACAGATTCCCAGAAGAGAACAGCCAAACCAATCTATAGCAAAAACCCAACATGCTGGGGGTGGGAAGGAGGGTGGGAAAGCGGTGTAAGATTCTTGAATGTGAAGTTTAGCCTTGGGGGAGTTTTCACAAGCAAGTAATAAACGGCTCAGAAAGGCTGGTTTACTGAAAACAGAACTGAATTTCACTAACATAGTGCGAATGTTCTGCTATACAAACCCACGTCTTGGCTGTTGTGTATTTCTGATGTGGGGGTTTGTGTTTTTTCTAACAGGAGCCAAACCTGAGGGTTAAGACAGTTTTATGTTGGACATTGCTGCCCTCTAGTGACGACACAGGACATGCAACTGGGGGAGAGAGTGCTCCAAAAGGTTTCTTTGCTCGCAAGGTAAAAGTCATCAGCTGGGTTTCATTGAACTATGACAGAATTTTATGAGACTGAAATCTTAGTTAGGCTTAGCCTTAAAATATCATTTGAGTAAACAAAGTATTCGAATGTAAATAAATGCATATTTCTGCAAATGGAATGTGTAGTGCAATTCAATTACAATCAGCAATTCTTCTGTGTTGCGAAAAAATAGTGCATGACAAGCATTTCAGAAAAGCTGAAAACAAGAAAACTATATTACATGACATTTAGTTAAATAAACAAATCGGTCTAATTTAGCTACAAAACTTCTTATGCATGTGACAATGTTTACACTACTGGAGACTTTCACAATAAACAATGTCAGACATTTCAACAAAAAGCAGAGTAAATGATAAATGTGCATCCTTGCCTTCATTCCATAAATTGCATATGTGCAGAATTACCCAGCATTTCAGCATGAATAAATGACTGCTTTAATGTTTGCTAAAAATTTAACTATTTTTTTTTTTGCAAATAGTATGTTTTATGGCAGACAGGTTGTTTGATAGTCCTTAATACTGTAGTTCCAAATTCCCATTATATTGTTTTTTTCTTTTTGTTTAGCTTATAGATCTGCATTCTGATGAGACCTTGCCATATTGAAAAAATTATGAAAATCATACCCTTTGATGCAGTTTCTTGATGCAAAATCTTAAACCTATCTGTTTCACCAGGAAACAAGTATGTTCTTTATGGGGAACATGATCAGAGCACATACAGATCAGTCAGTCCTGAGGCCACAATATTTTTTTGATTTTGTGAATTTGTCTTCTGTTTCTAGCTTCAGTAAAATTCTCTTTTGAATCAGATTAATAGTAAAACAAAAAAAACCAAACCAACAACAAAATAATTTGTTCATGCCACTTTTAGCCTTTCAGTTTGCCAACAGCTTTTGGATTCTCATGCACCTGTGCTTTGACAAGCAGAACACATTCCTCTTTTTGGTTAACCCAGGACTACAATGCTGCAGATGAATGCAGCAAAGCTATTTCTTCTGTCATTAGCAAACTTTTTAGTTCTGCAATGAATCGAGTGTGCTAAATACTAAACACCTATCTAACTTATAATCAGTCTCTGGGACACACACATGCACTCTTCTAAGTTCCTGCACTGCACTTTTCTACTCCACCAATAAGCTCTGATCTGAAAAGAATGACAGCACATTTCCCTATCTGAAATATCTCAGAGGAAGTGTCTAGCACCTGGGCTCCTTTTTAGTAACATGGCAAAGAAACTATCACATGATTGTCTGAGAAAATTTTCCCTTAGGCAGAGCAGACACAGGTCTGAGAGTATCAGGAGACAAAGTCCTTGTACTGTGAAACAGAAGGCATGGAAGTTTGCAATGGAATAGCTACGGGTGAAAAAAATAAGAAAATATTAATAACTGGACGTAAATGAATGGAAGGGTGTGAAGAAGCATAGAAAGAGGATAGCGAGAGTATGGGATGGATAGACAGGTAGAGACGCAGGACAAAGCTAAAAATAAAAACATGAAAATAAGAACCAGAAAACTCCAGGACCTGGGAGCATAACAGTAAGTCTTTTTCCATGCACTGTGCAGGTTGACTTTTGGTCTTCAAATATTTGCTTATATTTTTTGGATGAATTACTTTCCTTCAAAAAGAAAATATTTTAATTGTCTCAATATATAAAGTACCCACTTGCCTAAATCCTAAATCTTGAATTTAAGATAAAAGTAAGGAAAAGATGGAATTTAACAAAATATTATCACTTAACAAAATGTTTACAGAACTTGTCTTTAAAGAAAAAGATTGAGGTTAAACCTGCTTAAACATCTTTCATTCAAAATTATATAGGTACGTCCATGCTTTGCTGGTTGAGTTTTAAGGCTCCCCATCTAGCTTCAAATGTATTATTTGGAAGTATAATTTTACCACTTTTACTCAATAAAATCTTATCAGTAACTCATCACCAAAGACATTTCACACTCTACAGCACCTATTTGTTCCATTCACTTAAAGTGTCAAATTTATTCTGAACTCATTTGAAACCTTGATTTGTCATCATGCTCTCTGGGAAAGCAACTACACATGGGCTGCATGACTCCTATCCATCCTAGTACTTCATTATTTGTAAGTACACTGAGGGGCAGGGGAGAAAGGCAAAAAGACACAAGTCTTCAGCGGGCAGAAAAAACTCTCCATTATGCACAAAAAATGATCTCTGTATCTTCCCCACTAAAGAAGGACAGATTTTATGTCGGTCACAGCACTTTGCTGCTACAATTATTCATGTTCCTCTTCAAAAAGCACAGCTACACTATGAGAACTGTAGTGCTCAAATGGTCCATGAAGTCTTTAGAAAAGACTCTATTTGTTCCTTGGTACCACCTTACAATGTAAATTATTCATGTAAATCCTGAAAGAGATTCATTCTGAGGCACCTCTATACTCAAACGTTGATACACATTTCCGGGTAAATGCAGAATGGGATACAAAAATTGTTACAGTAGCTTTGCCAGGGACCTGGCTGAGTCACCAGCATCGGAAGGATTTAAAAGAGATGTAGATGTGGCACCTAGAGACAGAGTTTAGTGGTGGCACTGCTGGGTTAATGGTTGGACTGATGATCTCCAGGGTCCTTTCCAACCTAAATGATTCCATGATTCTGTATGCAAAGTAGCCCAAAGACTTTGCAATAAAACACTAAAAATTCTCTGGGTTTCAAAAGCAAAAGCCAGTACATGCTTAGCAAGACTCAACCTTGGATATAGGACAGATTTACACTAAGAGAAAAACATGACAACACTGATGTAACTGTTACCTTTTATGAAAACCACTACAGGAAGGCTCTTGTGATCTAGGATTTTAATTTTTTTAAGGGAAAGACAGTAGTCATTGTTTCACATGCATGTATGCATGCATGACATATATACATATATACACACATATATATATGTGTGTGTGTGTGTGTGTGTGCATGCATGTGTGTTTGTGTGCATTTTTGTATATAAATGAAAAAAAATAGTATATATATTCTAATGTTTATGTGTATATAGGTATATATATAAGTATATATATACTCCCTAATATAATACCTCCCTAAACCTGATTTTCCAGAATCAGAATATTGCTGCACAAAGCCAGTTTACTAGTCACTGCTTAGCCTTACACTATCACTCATGTTTGGTCACTTCAGAAGACTTGAAAATAAATGTGGAAGAAGTGCATGTATTCCTGTGTATTTGCAGAAATCTCTTCATAGATTTTATTTCATCTATACAGCTTTGTTCATATTTCCACCAGTTCGATCAAGTATAACGAAGAAGAATGGCAGGAGTTGCAGAGCTGGCAAGGGCTGTGTATGGTTCAGGTAGGATTTTTGTGGCCCAGAACTCGGGTACAGGCAAGTTTAATGTTACAGCTCTGACAGTGCCAGAACAATGTCCTCAGTTTAGCATAAAGACTAGCAGAAATATTTCGGAAAATATTAACTACTTCACAAAGTGTTACTGTAACTCACAGTTTGGGGTTTAGATTAATCTAAAACATTTCACTGCATTGATAACTTCTATTTTTATTTGTATCACACGCATAGTTTAATACAGCACTGTCTGCTCTCATAGACCTGGTTGTAGTCTGACATCTTTCACACAGTTAATTTGCTTCATTATTTTATCTTAGAATGTGCATCTATTCATTATATAGAGGTTAAGTGAGTTTGTTTTGTGGAATCACTGCAAATCTCAGGCACTTTGACTTATTCAATTGATAAAGGGAACTTTTCTGATAAATTTACTGTAAAATGCCTGCAGATTTTCTCCAGCCACTCCAGTTACAGTTATCTTTCTAAAAATATGTTTGTGACATGAAAAGAACAATTCCCTAAAAACTACAAAAAGGAAACACTCTACAGGAATGGATACAGTCTGAAGTGGAAAGCTACTTCCAGGAAAAACAAACATGAGGCAGTCAGTATTGTGTACTAAATATACTTTCGTGGGGTTTTTTCCTGTATCTCAGATTTTTTTTCATTGATCATTTATTCTGGTGCAAACACTTCAAATTTTTGTCCTTGTGGAAGTTCTCCATTGGTGCTGGGAAGCAGGACAAATAAGCAACTCATGGAGTATTTTCTCCATTTTTTTAAGGATTACATCTTTGATTCTGTCTTTGATTTGTTTCCTATTTATAAGTAAGATTTTTTTAAAAGACCTTTTTCAAAATGAAAACGATAGCAACTTCCCGGCAAATCTCTGATTGTTGGCAGAAAGTAATAGAAAAGTGTAAACAGAAAACTACCAGATGTATATTTTTTGTTGCAGTAAGACCAGCTTTTGCTGCTGCATATCTAATTTTCCTTGGATTACAGCACTACCTTATGCACAAGAATTCTCCACTATAATATCAGTAAGAAGATACAGTCCCCTAATATAGGATTATAAAAATTGTTTCTGATTATATGCTGATAACATCAGGTGTTAAATATGGCTAAATGTTTCAGCTTCAACAATAATTTTTAATATGTGCAAATTATAAAGAAAGCCAAACCATATTTTACTTCTTACTGCTTTTGTGGCCAGTGAATAGGTTACAAAAATAAAAGGGGAAAATACCTAAAAAGGAAAATGAACATGAAAATTAAATTTGATGTCTTAGTATCTTTGTGTTCGAAAAGAAAGGAAATCAAGTTTTGAAAAGAGCATTTTGATACTTACACACTCCTCACCTCCATCCCATCCTTCCAGGGCTTATTGATCTGTTTCAGAAAGCAGCACACACTCATGCTTTAGCTCCAGATCCAATCAATAGTGAAGTCACATGTGGGCTTAGAAGAACAGGACTTGGTCTCACGTTAGTCCCAATGAACTCAGTATTGGAAGTCTTTTCCAACCTATGCTTCTGTGATACCATGGTAACATTTATATTTGCCAATTTTACCTGATACAGCTTTTAATTTGGGGCATTTTTTTTTCTTTGACATATGGACCCCTGACTATTTTTTATTTGATGCCTAGAGGCCTATAAAAAGCATATTTGAATAGACTGGTTATTTTTGGCTACTTTACTTCTTTTCTTTCTTACTTTACCAACATCACATATTAGTGGTTAGAGACGGAGTGGGTAAAGCATTGCTGTGAAGAGGTACAGGAAGATTTATTCAAGAATCACAGTGAGGGACATCTCTCAGCTCAATTCTGATGCCTGTTCATTGAGCCTAAAAATTTGGAGGCTGCCAGATACCAGTGGTTGGTTGCATCACTCTTGCGTGCAGTTGGCTGCAGAAGTTGGTGAACCCTAACAACATTAAGCTGAACAGGTCACAGATGCTATGCCAGACTGCTGCTCATAAGCATTGACAAAAAGAAAATACACTGAAGAAAAATGGCTATTGAAGCATATTTTATTATACAGCAATTTGTAATACAGGAGAGGCGTGGATTTTAAACATATGTTTACAAAATTACAGTAAATGAAGTGATGAGTAGTTTTAAGGAGGAACAAGCTGCACAAACACCAGTTTTACTTGTAAACAGTATAAAATTTTAAAAACCTTTGCATGATTTAAAACCTTATAAAGACTTTTATCAAAAGACGAACATGCAATGGGCACAATTTCTTCCTCATACTAGTATGAAAATACACTTTTATTTTACATACTTCCTTTTATTTTCACTGGGAAACCACAGGTTGGTTACTATTGGTTACTCAGCCACTTAATGACTAATTTCCTATTAGTCCAGTTATCTGGAGCCATAACTCAAGAAGCAGAATTAAAGACAAAGGACTTCTTTGTACAAACTCAGTAACAAATTTGCACATACACTTCACACATTGAGCCAAATTTTCTTTTACAGCAAGTTTTCTCAAAAAACCAAGATAATTTAAAAAATTAAGAATGATGAATATTGATATTAGAAGTCCTAAGGATACCAAGAAAGGATTAGGACTGATAGGAATGTAGTCGAAGATAAATAGTAAAATAATTGGTGCTCTAAAAATCTTCTCTAATCCATCAGTAGCCCAGACAGGAGTAGAGGGAGAGTATTACATGCTATATCAAGTCTGGCAGAGGTAGCGGTAAAGGCCACTAGAACTGCACATGAGATATTGGTCCATTTTTATAATTATCTAATACAGCCAGAAACATCTTGGAAATACATTTCTTTATAATATAATGAAGTACCATGACTATATGAATATATTTCACCCTTTGGTTTACGAATTGGGGAACTTTGACTGCAGTATTTTAACCTAAAATGCTACCTAGCATTGCTGTATAGCAGTGGATAGGGGGAAAAAAAAGAAAAGCATCTTTAAAAGGATCTATATATAGATTGCCTGCACTAGCACAGAACCTATTATTTATTTGGAGATCCACATGTGTGCACAGCTACACGATATTCCTTGCAGGAGTGGCCCATAGATACTTTCCTTAAAGTTCATTTTAACATCCTATACAGATTTATAGCTGTAATTTTTTTTCCTAAAATAATAGAGGATTTTCAAGGCAATACAAAAGTAGTTACACAGACAAATACTTTAAGGCCATAATAGAACTTAAAAGATGCAGCTTGTTTTATTAAGCCACTAATATATGCTAAACAGGCACAAAATGGTTACAAGAACTCACATGATCAAAACATTTTTAGAGTGTGTCACAGAAATTATTGCCTCAGAAATGTGTAATACATTACAATTATAAAGGGTCAAAAATACAGGATAAAATAATGCTTCCATGTCCACTTAATAAAAATAATTTATTTACAGATCATGAGGAAAAACATAAAAGACCTTTCCTTTTGAAATAAATACAAGTATTAAGGGAACACTTCCACTAACTAAAAAATAAATTTGTGCGCTTAAATGAATAGCTCTTATGCACTGAACAAAACCATAAAAACATTTAAAGGACAATAGTGCAACCATGTCAGAGCATAAAGCTGATGTTTGCCATTTTAGGTTGAAGGCAAGGTAACATTTCAAAGCAAAACAACAGGAAATTTATGCATTCATTATTCATATTATGTATTCAATACTATACTTATTATTCATATCCATGTAGAGATACATGGAAATAATGAATGCATTTCATTTCTAGATTTAAATATTTTTCCAAGTTCTTCTGCTTTAACATGAATTCTTAGCAAGGTAGTATGTGAAGATTCAAGACATGATGGAGCTGATCATCACAGGATTTCTAAAACCAGTTCCAACTGAGCTATAGCTATATCCCCATTCGGTAGTGCTTTTTAAGTCGCCTAGACATTGATCATAAAATTACTCCAAGGTAAAACTTTGTTACCAATTAACAATCTTCAACCCTTAATCTTATTTAAAAAACAACACTGTTTCAAATTAAAGTTGCTTTGCACAGCACAAAAAAAATTACAGAGCTTAAAAAAGAGATTCCAGTTATATAATTTGGCTAAATAACATAAGATAGATTTTGGTCATTAAAATACATGAAAAAAATTAAAAAGTGGCCTGCAGAGAGGGAAAAACAGGTGTGAAGGCAGGTCCCCGAACTCACATCCTTCAACCAGCCTTTCTACAGGCACGGCGTGTACATTCTCTCCACATTCACATGGCACTCTATGACAAAAATATCAGATATGAAAGCAATTACTACACATGCACACATGCCACTAACTCTGGGACGTGGAATCCACATTTCCAAGAGATACCTCCTGATGCTGTTATACTGGTGGAGAGAAGGCCACGGGAGATCTACAGATACTGGAAGGGGAGTCGCCAAGATTGTAGCCAAACTCTTGTTAGTAGCAGGAGATGATATAATGGGGGAAACTGCTATAAATTTGTAGGCACCTGGGAAACTGAGGGTGGACATGAAGAGAAATTTTATCCAGAAGAGTAGGGCAAGTATGGGAACATGTTGCCCAGAATGGTGGTAGTACCTCCGTCTTGTGGCACCTTCAACGCCTGGCTAGCCAAACCCACTGCTAACCCGATCTAGTGCTGGCAAGAGTCCAGCTCAGCTTGGGCCCTTGGGAGGCTGGACAAAACCACTTCCAGAAATCCTTCCTGCAAGCAATTTTATGTGATTCTCTGTATCCAGCCAAAACACTTTGCTCATGCAGGTGTGTCAACAAGGTTTAGGCAAACATTTCACCTCATTTACTGCAGGCCAAGACCACAGAGCTGGTCAAACACAGTAGCTCAGGACACACACATAGAACACTGAACCTCAGTCTAGGCTTCACAAGTTAACTACACTGAAGGAGAAATGTTTTTGAACGTAAGTAACAGTTTATAATCATGACCTTTTTATCCTGAGAAAATGCAAATGACTACATGTTGAAGGCTCACATTTCAAAAACCAAGCACTGGATCATCTTCCTCTCTTCTCCTTACTGCAGGAATAATTATCTGCAAATACATCCCAAATTAATTCTACTTCCATTTTACTCAAATGGACAGAGAGAAGGTTTTGCACACAAAGAACAAAGAAGAGGCTCTCATCAATGCAGTTAGTTAAACATGGCTTTTCTCATCAAATAAGCTAATTGCAGCTGTAACTTTCTTTTTTAAATAATATAGGGTTAACAGCAAACAATACATATGTAATTAGGTATATTCCTGATTCACCTGAGTGTCCTTCATTTTCTGCCACCTGCTCCAGATAAGTCTCAGAACTACAGGGAGGCCTCTTGTACTGCTTTCTGGGAAGATGCAACAACCCTGAAGTCTCCTGCATGGAATTAGATAGTATGTGAAGATTCTCTTAGTACTTAAAAAAACCCCCACCAAACATGGTTTCTCTTCTAGGGCTGAACTACTATACAGTGAAATACAATGTCTTATGCATTCTGGCATTAGATTTCTCCCTCTTGTTAAAAAACAGATTTTGTGATAATTAGCTGAGGATTAGCTGCTCTGATTAGAGGTTTGAAAGGATGCCTACAAACACTGCTTTTCCTAGTTTAAACCTTTTTTTTATAAACCATCCTGTTTCTCAGAACTCCACATTTTATACAAGAGCTAACACAGTAC
This sequence comes from Ptilonorhynchus violaceus, assembly GCA_013397565.1. Classification (NCBI taxonomy): domain Eukaryota; kingdom Metazoa; phylum Chordata; class Aves; order Passeriformes; family Ptilonorhynchidae; genus Ptilonorhynchus; species Ptilonorhynchus violaceus. The sequence goes on from VZRJ01000784.1 coordinate 13,447, forward strand.
AGGCTATACAGTGTTCAAATATAGTGCTGATAAAATGCAGGAACAGCTGCTAGTCATATGGGTTCTCAATCAGTCAATAATACTCTATCCAAGTTTGATTTATTGAACGAGGTTTCAGCCTGGAGATGTTTTATTAATGGAAATAGAGGAGACAACAGCTTCCTGGCTCCAAAAACTTCCTATCCCATTTTGATCAAAATCAGTTAAAGAACTGGATTATGACTGCTAACTGTATAAATGCCCACAATTTTTTATTACAGTACAAAACTCTTGGAAACTGTTTTAAGCAATCATAACTCAGTTTTTAGAGATGCTGACACCTAAAACTACCATCCCCTGGTGAGTTTCTCAGAACTTTTCTAAAATCAGGCAAAGGAACTCTCATTAAGGTAAGTGGTTGCTGTTCATTCCAGGGTTCTCTTTTAAGGAACAGTTCATACAAATGTTTGTGCCTGTGCAGCAAATCTTTCATCTGCAGATTTAAAACCTTAAAAATACATTTAAAAAATCCATTAAATCAGACTCCTATGCACTATTACAATCCTTCAATTACTGACTGAATGGAAGACATTTGAAAAACAAGGGAAAAATTACAACTTATATCCCTCTGTAAACCAACAGTGATCTAGCCTAAACAAACAGGCAGATACCAGACCATTAATTCATTTCAGCAATCCTACATATCACAGATGTTACATTCTCTCCAGAATTTTGAACCATAATAGTCCATACAAATGTTTCTTTCACCTCTGAGCTGTGTAGAAACAGATGCAAAGTCTACTTCTCAGTTCTTAATCAAACACCAAACTCAAAATTAAATACATTCTAACTAGCCAACTTTTGAGAAACTATGCCAGAACACCATGCACCTGCCACTGTCTTCTCCCAACAGAAACCATTCTGCTTCATGCCCTAAATTTAGGGATTACTTGGACCTAGGCAACTTTTTAATGGTTTGGAGTTTTCTTAAGAAATGTTTCATCAACATATACTTAAGACACTCAAAAACTAGAAATGCAGACACGATCAAAAAGAGATTAAATTAATTCAAGCTGTAATTTTTTCTTTACCTATGAGTGATTTATGATATTACTACGTTCCGCATATAAGAAATACTGAGAAAGAAAGAAACATGCAGGTAGAGACAATAATATATATTACAATATTGTATGCAGTTACTACTGTAGCATTGATTCTGACCTCGTTTCATTAAATTATATTACTTAAGAAAAATGAAACCAGAGTCTATGAGGTGAAGCAGTTTCTTAAACATGAATGAGTACAAAGTAGAGTCAGGATTTGGAACATTATGTGTAATTTCTAAATGTGCAAATATATAAATCCATAATAAAAAGAAAATATTACTGAAATATTTTGGTTTGGTTGTTGACTTGGGTTTTTTAAAATATACAAGTTATTTAGGTTAGGGAAACTATCTGTCATTTAAACATTGCAACAGTTTTTTGTGAGTGCCGATTTTTTGACAGGTGTCCCAGCCAGGCTGGTTACTGATCTTGTATCATCTTGACTATCGCTTCGTTTTCGCACTTCGCTGTAAAAAAAAAACACAACCAAACAAAAATGCACTCAATTATCATATTTCTATTCATGTTCACTGTTCCATTTCTCCCACTACATCTTGCAGACCTCGTCACCATCTATCACATGGATAAAACTATGGAATTTAGTGCACAGAATCAACATGTCTCACAAGTTTCCAGTTTGGAAATCATATTGATATTTCTATGCAAATCACAGTGATAAAAATATAATTCTTTCTAATATCTAATAACTCCCGATGTTGTGATCTGCCTTTCCTTTTCTTTTGAGAATTTTTACTTATTTACTTCAGTATTTTACCATAGAAACAAGAGTATGTTTATAGTTCAAAGTATAAAACTATGTAACTTCAGTTTCAAGTATAAATTTACCTTCAGAGAAAAAATGCTCATTGTTGGATTTTTTTTATAAACGCAGACTTAAAAGTTGTGTACATATGATTGATTATGGATTATAGACCACTAGCCTTTCAAAATTATACTGTAACCAAAAATGGTTTGGAAAGGTAGTAGAACTGTAATGCTCACACATTATCACAGAAATACCAGGGTGCTAAATGAATATAAATGGAATTTCTATCTTGCAACTAATTTAGAGGAAGGGACTTCAAAGAAAATATGTGTAATTAGAATGGTCAATAATAAAACTGAATGCATATTAAAATGTGTGAAAGAATTAAAAAATAATTACACACAGAATTATTACCTTTTAAATTATGAAAGAGTTAAGAAAGCAAATCCATGTACAATTAAAACTAAAATTCATTCAGCAAATAGGTTTTAGAATTGTGGGGTCCATAACTGAGCCCTAATTTAAATATTAATTATTGAGACAGCTTTGTAACATTTTCAAGCAAAAACATTACTTGATTAAACCAAGAATAAATCCCACATTTATCTATAATGATTTAACTGAGTATTCTTTTTAATTTTTTTTTTATGTTGGTAAAATTTTAAAACTGTGTGTATCTCTGCATGTATATTCATACACAATGTCCTTTTTACAAAATATACTCAGATGTGTTTATGTGAAAACAGAAACAGCAGCTACTTACCGGGCAAGATGAAGAACTGCTTCTACAATATTAGATCCGTCTTTAGCACTTGTTTCACAGAAGAGCGCATTATAAGTCTGTGAGTAAAAATAAAATGTTACGCTAACAGATCTGAGGTGGTTCCCATGTGAACATACATATATTTAATTACAGATTGTTTCCTCAATAACACAAAAAATGATGACACATTTAAATGAAAAGGATTTCTTCCAGTGCTCTTCATTGTCCAACATATTCATTTTAGTACTGTGAAAAAAACCAGTAATTGTTTTTTAATTGTACCTGGTTTATATTCAGTATATTCTGAATTAATAAACTGAATAAAAATCATGTAAGCTTAATGTCCAAACTCAATCTTCTTGCCCCCAAGACTGCAAAATAGTAAGAGAGATGCCAGGACAGGTTACTTAATCTAACTTGTTAGCTACTCAAACTACACCATTGGGTTATTCTAGGTTAACCAAAAACACCACTCCGTAAGTAACAGACATGGTATCTGCCCCAGTTTAACCAATCAATTGTGCAAGCACTCAGCCACTCAACACCCTTAAGACTCTCCCTATTATTCTGCAAAATACAGGATTTGTGCATCTCTTATCCCCCATATAAAGGCATGCAAAAAATGCTTGTCCCCACTTCTCATTATAGCAGAGAATTCCTTTTTTTCTGCACATGTGGCAGGAGTACAGGATAGTCTCTTGAAGATGCAAATACTCCACTCCAAAAGCTGGACAAACACAAACTAGTCAAAAAGCCTCATACACTCAATAGTGTGTGTCATATTTGAACCGACAACGTCTATTCAGTAGCAGAAAATCTCAGTCTTCTATCCATCCACTTTTTTATGAAAAAGACCAAGAAGTTTTTCACAGCCAATAATGAAGTTCAGCTCTCTAGACACTGATGTGATTTAACCCAGAAAACACCATCAAAAACAGGATAGTTTAATGAAAAGTATCCATGAATCCTTATTAACTCAACTTGGACAAATGACCAGAAAATTACTTTTGTTTACTAGTTTCTCACATGGTTTTCAGGTTAAAATTCATAAAACCATTTCATACTAATGAGCGACACTTAGAACTTACCATCGCCAGCTTTTCGCCATAGTTTACAGGCACACATTTTTGCCCTTGTTCTGTAACAGCTTGACGGAGATCCGCCTTGTTTCCCACCATCATAATTGGAATATTCTCGTGAGTTGCATCCTGTAAAGAGAACTTTATTTCCTTACTGCTAGAAGACTCAGAATACAAAAAAGTGGCTAACGTCATCACATCGTACCGATTTCCTTCCCACAAAGTCTTGCGCACTGGTAGAAAAAAATGACAAATTATGAAAGTTATGCCGAGAACTTTTTATGAACCACTCAAAATGTAAGCAGTCAGCTTAAATATCAGCCTGCAAAGATGTGCTTCCATTCCCATAAGCCCTGTTTCCCAACAAGGAATGCAACGTGTTAAATTAATCTAATGGAATTGGTTACTGTATCCAAATGCTGTATGACAAGATTACCATGGGAAAAGTAACCAACTCCTATACCATGATTAAAAGAAAATGCTTTCAGAAGATGAAATAAATATTTTGCTAGCTGCTTTCCCTCCTACTAAGCACCTCCAGAACAAGAGAAAAACCCGTTGCACTAAACAGAAATTCATATTCAAATAAACAAACAAGAAGTACTAGTAGAAAGAAATATTGAAAATTTCACTTGAACTATAGCTAATTTACACAATCTAATATTTTGGTTTAAAATGCAGAGAACTCCAAGGAATACTCAAGCCATCCACAAGAAGGTATCTGAAATGCACTGTCACGTTCATTTCCAAAGCAAGTGAATGGAAAGAGTGTGACCACAGATCACCCTTTAACAAAAAAAGATGCATCAGATTGAACACTAACTTAGCATGTCAGCATACATTTAGGACTCCCATGTAGCTTTCATTTCTATGATGGCCTGCAGTCGAGCTAATTATAATTTACAGATAATAAAATTTTATAAATAATAAGGTTAACAACGCAGTGAAATATAGCTTATAAGTTGTATATACTTAAGGGTCTTACCTCAATCATATCCACCCATTCTCTCACATTAATAAAACTTTTTTCACATGTTACATCATATAGTAGTAAGACACCATCTGCTCTTCTGAAGTATGATTTAGCAATACTTCGAAATCTTTCAGAAAAAAAAGACTTGCATAAGGCCACATTACCAAAAAATAATTCAGTTTAACATCATTAAGAACACAGCATTATTTAATTTCATAACTAAATATGATTTAATTATCACATTAAAAGTATGATTCTCTCCACATAACACGATGAGTTCTTGAAAACTGCTGATGCAGGTCTACAAATGCTCCTTAAAGACCAACAGGATTCTCTCCTAAACAACAATATTTTGTGTATCAAAACAATCTACAGTGTATCTATTACAGATAATCTGGTCTCAAATTGTGCTGGGGAGGTTTAGTTTAGATAACAGGAAAAATTTCATCTCTGAAATGAAGGTCAGGCATTGGAATGAGCTGTACAGGGAAGTGGCAGAATTGCCATCCCTAGAACTGTTGAATAGGCGTGTGTGGATGTGGCACTTGGCGACGTTTTAGTGGTGAACACAGCAGTGCTAGGTTAACAGTTGGACTCCATGAGCTTAGAGCTCTTTTCCAAACTTAATGGTTCTATGATTCTATGACTCACCTACATGTAACTTCCTAAATTGATTGGCTTACTTTACCTCCTTTGAAAAAGATAGGAAACCAATAAAATTATTCCAGGACTTAATTATCAATTACAGTCATCTTTGTCACAAATTTTATACAATGTACTTAACCAAGGACAGCAACTAGGTATTTACATTGGATATTAAAATAGTCTTCACAAATTTATTACGTGGGAGGAGACTGATTGGACCTCTACCTACCTACTTCACATAATCACTCACTCAGGGAAAATGAAACATACAATCCAACACAAGTCTTCTTCGTTAATGAACACATTAAACCAACTTCCATGGTGCTAGATTAACCCCTTAATAAGCCTAAAAAGCTGCCAGCAAAGAAGTAATGGCTCTCAAATAAAAATGTCGCAGGATTTTGAGAAAACTTCACACAATAATTTGAACAATCTTGGATATACATTCAGCAATCTGCAAAGATACTTCGGGCAAAATTCTAAAGTCTTTGGAAAGAAGATTTTATATACTAAATAAAATGCAAATCAGGACCAGGATTTTCAAGGAAAGAGTATGAGAGGGGGAGGAAGGAAAGGGAATCTCTAAGAAAAGCCTGCTTAAAAATACAGGTGTGTAAGGACAAAGAAAGCTAGAGACTAAAACTAGAAGAAACAATGCATCTACTCCATCCTTTTGTACTGCCAAAGAGGGAGATATGGATTTACTTAATCAATCCTGCAGTGAACCTCAACTATTTCTCTCTATGGAGAGAAAAGATTACCTCAAGCATCATCAAAGCTAACAAATAAACACTCCACCTGTCTTGGGATCCCAGCAGAAAAAAATTGCATTTGTTCATATATATTTACATAGGGACCGTACAATTAATGGATTTTTTTTCACCCAGATAAAAAAAGGCAAACAACTTTTACAAACAAAAGAATTCAAATTAGGTAAGTGTAGAAGGTCACTAACCTCTCCTGCCCAGCTGTGTCCCACAGTTGTAGCACTGTAGGTTCTCCATCAACAATTAGTCTTTTCATTTGAAAATCCACACCTGAAAAGAATCATGTGTATAGTCTAACAAAAACCATCAATAATTTTCAAAAACTCACAAAAAATTAAAAGGTATCAGCTGTATACAACAGTTTTTTCAAAATTCATCTCTTTTAATAGGTTATGAGATTTCAAGCAGTCATGCACATGCTTTTGAACTGCAACAATCCCATGAATGTATTTAATTTGTCTTCTCCCATAAGCATTAATACAAATTGCATTCTGAAAAACAAATAAGGTCTCCCTCCTCTTTATTTGCTAAACAGTTTTATCAAAGAAGAGAAAATGTTTTATAAAAGACTTTATTTCAAATACCAAGGAGGAAAAAGACAAACCAGAACAAAAATCCTGACTCAGAAGCAATAAAACAAATATATAACTATGATTCAACTGGAAGACAAAATTTAGTCTTTGGAATTGTTAAGACAAGTTTGTTAGCTGACAGCTACACTAATATACACAAGAAGTCAGTCAGAAATCCTTCTAGCTGTATTTAAACCAAAGCTTCAATAACACTTTGAAGAGATCAAGACAAAAAATAGTACGAAAGACATCAAAGGATAGTATGAAATACTAAGGAAAGAGGGAAGAGTTGAGAAAACAAGAAAGCAATGAAAAATGCAAAAAGGTTCATACAACTCACACTTAAAGTTCCTTACACTGAAATTCCCTTTTGTGGTGCTTTGTGTTCAGAAAGAGGCTTTGTAAAGGAAAACTGATTTAGACCAGTATCCTATTGTCCTCTACAAACAGCTGTTATTACTAAGCTTTAGTACTCAATTAGATCTCACAGCCTAGGAAAGTGGGTGTGTATATCCAGGAAACCCTAGCAAGCAACTACAAAGGAAAGCTTTTCACCCACTTCATTGCAAAACAACAATGAAATTAATTTCAATATTTTAAGAAGAACATCAACTATACCCAGAGTTGCACTGGTATTGCCTCGAAATTCATTCTTGCAAAGTCTCATAAGGAAACTGGATTTTCCCACTGCTGCATCTCCAGCAAGAACAATCTTGTAAGCCTTCTCTGAACTGGGGTATTTTGGAGTGCATTCAGTTGCATCTGACTGAAAATAAAAAGAATCCCTCTATAACACCTCATAAAAAAAATTATCTCTGTATCACTCTTTTCCATTTTTCCCCCAAAGAACTGGTTACCTGAGGGGTGAGAGCAGATATGTATTTCCTCGTTGAAGCAACTGAGCTGCTTCGACTAACTGGTCGTGAGGGCTTCCAGTCTAAAACTGCAGTGCTGTCAGCAGGACTGTACGCTTCTTCATCCCTGATTTCTGGAACCTGAAAGTACGAGTTAGTTGTCTGGTGAGAAGAGTATGCTCTTTAGGAAGGGCACAGCTAAGACTGATTAAAACATTTTAAGAGTTTGGATTAAATAGAGACAAATGATCAAATAGAGCTGTGCAATTCTAATCAAAATGCTGTGATTATTCTGTTCTTGTTCGTTTTTGCTGTTTACTATAGCCTAGATTTTGTCTCTTAACATGTCTACTGTTCAGCGTACATTTTTTCAGTCTCTTTCTGATAGAGCAAATTAATTTCTATATAAAAATTTCAACTTAAAAAATAGTCACAATAAACAAATACTTTCTTTCAAAGTTTATTTTGCAAACATTAGGAATTTCCCCAAAGGCATCGCTCTCTGTGGTGTTACTACTCAAGCCAAATTAAGCACAGCACACCTGTAATCACCACTACTCATAGCAAAGTCTCCACAGAGACTAAATGTCTATACTGAACACACAGCAAATTACTTCCCTTAAAAACCCCCATGTTCTACTGTGCTTGATACTAGTCTTACTATGTAGCCATCAGTAACTCTTTCAATTTTACTAACAATAACATGGGCAGTAACACCTTAGATTTTTAAATTCTCCAAGACTTAGCATGTAAGTCCATGTGTGCACTAACAGTATTCTTTTTCATCATATATAGTTTTTTTTTTGCACTGCCACAGCATAGTAAGCAGAAGTGAATGGAAACCTAGTTTCCTTCTATAGTATCTGCTTTTTTATCATTAGAAAAAGAGCTCCTTTCTGCATATCGTTTAACAACCCTCAAAAACCATGTAAACTTCAAAACTGAAGTTATTACCCCAAAAATGTATCAGAAAATATAAAAACAAAAAAGAGAACTAACTACTTATACATTCTCAAAAAAATTTTCACTCATCTCCGCATATGACCCAAAGACTTAGTTTTAACTGGCCTGTGGACAAAGATCCATTTTATTTCGAAAACAGGAAACTAATTTTGTCTCCAATCAGTCTTTCTCAGAGAAGGAGTAAATCTGGCACTTACATCTGTATCAGAAGCATCACCACCAAAGCCTTCTTGCATACACTGTGACCTTTGAAAAATCCTTTGATGCCTGTATTCCACTTCAGAATCATACTCATTTGAATCTCTCAGGGTAGACAAACCACTGTCAAAACAGCTCTCAGGTAAGCTGTCAACTTCACAGTTGTTCCTTTGCATAGGATCACAAAGGGCTAAAGAATCATAATCTTCATCAACACAAGAAGAATGAGACAACCTAATAAGAAAATAGTGGGGTGAAAAAAATAAATTATTCCACAAATGTTCTTCCCAACAAAATCTGAGCCCTTCTGGAAAAGTCAATTCTTAGAAATGCTAATGTTAAGACACATGCCAATCCCTATCCTGCCTTTATAAATAATTTCTTTCTCAATCATATGTTTTAGGATGCTCAGATTAATTACTTAATCTAAGTTACTGATGATGACTCTCCAAGTCTCAGTAATTATGTCTATTTATTAATTTTAAAAAGTCTATTGAAAAAATATTCAGAAAAATTAGGTATTATGAAGACATAAAAGGCAGAAAATTATATATGATGGTTCAGCTAATTTTGGCCTATTCTAAGACATAAAATGACCTTGACATACTATATCTCACTTAAATGAATGCATTTGCTCACAGAGACACACATGCCAATAAGAAACAGCTAAAAATGTAGAAAAGGGAGTAGTCAAGTTCAGAAGATCAGTAATGGTGGAAGAAGTCTCTGAAACTTTCTTACAGTTTGGTAGGATATGCAAAACCTAAAATTTTACACAGAAGTCCTTCAACTTTCCTTCGAAAGTCTTTTTTTTCCATTCTGGATGCTGTAATATATAAAAGTATTTTATTGGATGCAGCAATGCCAGTATGACTTACAGAAAAAAAATAGGTTTTATTTACGTAAATAAAACTACAGAAAAGAAAGGTTAATAGAGTGAATCTTAAAATAACCAATCTTATAAAATGGTTTACGATGGCTACAATCATTATTGTGTTCCTGCAGCAAGACAGGGACAGGCATCAACTAAAGTGAGGGTCTAGAGAAGGTCTCCACAGCAGAGAAGAAAGAAGCAGCCTGGCTTTGCCATTGGGAATGGATGTGAAGCACTGAACTGCTAAAACAGACAGGGTTAGCATCAACCCTTGTAATAACAGCTTGCTCCCAGAGGGGCTTCCCGCGTGATGGCACACCACAGAAGAGTACACTGGGGAAAATCACCAAATTATGAAGTCATTACTGAGTCAAATTCTTCCCTGCAAGTGGCCAAACGAGGGTGACAGAGGCATCACTGTCCCATTCAGTAACATTCAGAACCATCTAATTTACATCCTTTCAGGCTAATGAACAATCACATGAATGCATGTGATCTTTGCTGTAGAATATCAAAGCATATTTGTATTCATGCATCTACTAGTCCATACCAAATCACTGAAATACAGACGAAGAGTGCATGCTATAACAAAGTTAAACTTGTCAGGCATTCCCTGAAATAAAGCTCTTTAGTAGCCCATTTTCAACTTCAATGAACCATGAATTCAATGCTGGCAATTTTGTATGTACTTAAAGCAAGTTAGACCAAGATAAATGCTAGAGATAAAAAAAAGAAAAATCACACCTTTTAGCACAAATTGCTTAGAACATGTTAGTATGCAAACCAACACTTCTTAATGCTGATCTGATGTCAGGAGACCAAGTACTGAAAACAAACAGGTTTTGGGACATTCACAGCTCTTTCTGTCTTTTAATCCTATCAAGTCACACCTGTTAAGAGTAAACTTTATTCCCATCTCACAAACTTTCTTCTAAAGTAGGTTGTATTTCTCACTTTTATGGAAATGCAAGGAATTGCACCACGTGGCAGATACTAACAAATTCATAGAGAATGACATCACTAAGCCTCCAGAGAGGTTTTAGCTACTCCCTTGGAAAATTACTCAATGTAATGTGCAACTTCGAGTGGAAGCCTACAAAAATTTGCAGAGTCCAAGAGCGGGGAATCGGGTTTACTGGCATTCAGAAGAAGTAAAAAGCTTGTGACAAGCTAAACTTTACAGCCAGCAAACACATCTCACATGGAGACAGCAGAATAAGAGTAACACTACTGAATGAACGGGGATATTATTAGTGTGAAGCAGAAGAGTTCTCTGTGGCAAAATGTAAAATACAGACTACTAAGAGCTCTATCACAGATCTCTCTATGGTTTGGAGTACCACAGAATGAAAAAGAAGATAACATAAGCTAGCAATTGAGTAAGGACACACATTTTTGCTGGCAGATCTAGCTGTTTAAAAAACAGAGTGTAAAGCGTAGCACTTGGGGTTGGCTCCAATGCCCAGTGCCTTCAGTCACTCTCTGCAGTGATCTGAGGAAGCTCTGATCAACGACCTATATCCAGTAAGCACAACAATAAATACCCATTTAGATAACTTACCGTTTCTGTACTCTTACCCCATTAATATACAAGTGCAATCACTACTCTTGCTTGTCAGTGTGAGAGGAGGTGGTTTACTCTTTTGAAGAATTAGGCCCACATTTGTAATAATTATTACATGGGAAAAAAAGACACACAAGCTGAACATAAAACCAAAAATGTTTTATTTCCCAAGTACTGAGTAAGGCTAACAGAGGCCCTCAGAAGAGTTTTATAGTTTCTTGGAGACAGAGAGGGGAGACTGAGAATCAAACCAGAATCAAAACCATCCAACACCAAACAAGAGGCTCTCTGAACTCTCCATAAGTTTATGGCTTGAACTGGAGAGGGTTTTCCTTCGCATTCTGAAGTAATTTAAAAGATTCCTATTGACCTCAGTTTACTTTGGATCATATACTGAGGTCACACATTCCTTCTAAATCAGACAGAACTACTTTCTCTCTTACTCGACAGCAATCTGCTCTTCTAAGACAAGTCATTTTCAAATTAACAAAAGCAATCCTGGCTTACCTGTCATACCGTGGGTTTAAAGGAGAATGTTCACCATTAAATTTAGGACTGCTTCTAGAAATGGTACTTCCTGGTGAGGTGTTTGCTAACCGCTGCAAGAGATACATAACAAATGCATAATAACTTTGATGAACACAGAGAAAGTATCTAGATTAGTTGAGAAAAAATGTGTGCATCATCAAATTTACAAATTACACCTACTTTAATATATATATATATATTTAACTACTTACATTTAATTATACCTCATACTTTATATAGGACGAAGGGTCAAAAGGCCTATTACCTATAGCATTTAGGCTCCACTGCTGCCTTTATACTGAACCTACTAGACACATTCAACCACAAAAGACAATAGAAATTCCAAGAGCATGATTTCATTGACTACATCTGAAGAATCTGAAATACTACGCTTACAAAAGTAGTATTTAGAACATGGCATCTTGACTGCTAAAAAGGAAAGGGAAGGGTCACTGGCTGAGCTAGTTTCAGTAGAGCTACCTCCTAGTTCTTTAGAGAGAGAGTGAAGGAAAGGTCTCAACTAATAGCATGTGACAAAGGATTGTGTACATTCTGCTGTGCCTCCACACTTTTATTCAACATCTTCCTCTGTCTTCTCCGTAATTTGCTAGTTTATATTTGCGGGCATGACAGAAGGAAATCGTATCTCTTGTAACCACAGTGAATCTCTGATAGCTTGGATCAGCAAAAAGCACTCCTGTTCATTGGTATGGAATACTGCAAACAAGCAGTGACCCCTATTTTCCTCCTTCCTGTCCAACACTGTCTTTGTGGGCCCATTATTCTGCTCCCATCCTTCTAAAAAAGCCAGCTGCTTTCCTCATGATGCCCAATCATTGGTTTTAGAGTTTGACAGGTTTCACAGGACTGCAAAATGACAGTGCAGAGTAGGTTTTTTGTTACTTTCAAGCCTTCCTTTCTCTGGTTTGGAGGATGTCAGGTGACATTTGCTACAAGAGATTCCCATGCAGTTCTGAGAGCCCAAGAGGGTCTGACTAAGGTCTCTATTATCAGTAGTCCCTGCTATTCATTTTCCCAGTGACTTGCCTGGACAAAAGTTCAAGTTAGGTGAAGACCTTGTTAGTAAAAAAGGGCAGTTTTCTAAGGAAGTGTGTTTTCAACGGTAGGGCACTCACACATACACAATACAAACACATTCCCTTTAGTGCAAGAGAAACTGCTGATTTATTCACCTCATTAAATGTATTTGAGCACAGCATATTAAAAAAATGACTACTTTCCAAAGCACCTCAGAAAGCAGTTGTGCTCCAACAAAACGTCACTATTTTACAAAACACAAGTAAAATCTAACAAAATTCAACTACACAAGAGTATTCCCACAGTAAGTCCACTAAGTAAAACTCAATTTTCTGAGTACCCACTGAAGTACCAATTTAAATTTGCCATGTTGATTCTTACAGCCTCTAGCACAACATAACAAAATCATAAATACATACCAATGATCTGTTGTACTTGCTGAAACTGTTTTCAAGCGCACTTCTTAAACCATCATTGCTGTCGTGTAACTTTCTATTAGCTGATCTAACAAGGAAAGACAGTTTAACTTGCAAGACTAAAGAAAACATGAAAAACCATGTAACTTATCACAAAGAAAAACTGAAAAAATACTTCTAAAAGACCCCTTTTTTTTCTTTAGATAAACACTAAAGATTAACATGAAACTAAAAACACATTGACAGATACTCAAATTACTATATCTGAAAAAACCACTGTGAATTTTAGCCTCCAGTGGGAGCCCAGGAAGCCCTTTCACACTTGTGCAGCATGGTTTCTGGTCAGCTGAAGTCGAAGAAAAGATACTGTAGGAACAGTCACAAAAAAAACCCCCACCAAAACAAAACAACTAGTCCAGCCATTTCTGTACGAAGTGACTACCCTTTATATATTGCTGAGGTGACTCTGAAGACAAATGTGATTCATCTGCTTGAAGGAAAGAATTTGTTTAGGATAAAGAAATTAACTAAAGATATTAAAAAATTTATTCATTGTGACCCTCCTTGAAAGCAAAAATTTGTGCACCTATTGTATAATACTGGGCACACTTAGTACTTTCCAGACAACAATAAGACAGGGAGTTACTGGAGAAGCAAAGCAAATAAAAAAGGAGCCAGACAATAACTTTTATGATAGCATGGATAGACTCAAATCTTATTCAGCTTATTAGAAAGAAACTAAAGTTAGTGGGGCTAAGAAAAGAAACAAACATGCAAAAAAAACAACTGAAGAGTTAGTGGGTCAGTACCACAGCAGAGTTAACAGCACAGTAATATCTGACAGTTGAGCACAGCACCTTTTATGACAACTGAGACCATTTCAGTATTTTCACTTGATATATTTTCCTAAATAGCAATGTGGTCTTTTGCATACAAAAACATTTACTCCCAAATAAGTTGAGACAAAGTCTGATAACAAAAAAACGGAATTACTAAAAACTTACTGAAGTATTTCAATTTGTCTTTCCAGGTTATCTCTGTCTTCAGTATACTCTCGGATAATTTCTAGGTCTCTAGAAAAAAAAAACAAAAACAAACACCAAACTTAAATGAACTTATACTTGACAGGATATCCTTCTTTTATTTTTACAATATTGCTTTTGGCAGAGTTTACATTTATGCTGAAATACGCTGAAAGCAGTTTCATGCAGAGTAAGATCACTTGGTGACTTCATTAAACTCTGCCATTATAACTTCACGAAGACTGTGAATGAAAAATAAAAGATATACAAAATACCCATTTAGACTGCCTTCTTTTCCCTTGAAATATAATTTGTGCTATCAAAATATAATTTGTGCTATCCACCACACAATGAAACTGCCATTTATGCTCCTTTAAATTAGTAACTAGAAGCAGCTTTCATTCAAGTTAGAAAAAAAATGGTTGAGATTGACATGGAAGGCTTCCAAAACTATTCTTCCTAATATTCATACAGATATTCATGTCAGTGCAAGCCATGGAGAAGAAAATTGCCTGATGCTGTACTGTTGTTTTATCCCTACTAAAGTCCCGCTAAAATCAATAGACAATCTTGCAAGATTATGAGTTTGCATCATATCCAGAACTTGCTCTTTCAGAAACCTAACAAGAAAAGTGAAAACTAGCGATGGCATGCTGTCAAACATGTACCTGTCCTTCAAGACAAATTTAGAAAATAACAGTTACCAACTGCATACATAATAATTACATCAGAGAACAGATTTTTTTTTCCCCAGTGTAAATACTATCATGTAGAAGTAACTTACCTCTCAGTGTTCAAAGACTGATCTGCATACTCGCTTTTCAAGCTGTCTAATTCACTCTGTAGAAAAGCTATGTTTGTCTGTGCTTCTAAAAGATCTTTCTTAAGTTTCTGATTTTCCTTTAAAACAGGAAGGTATTACATGTTAGTTGTCATAATTATCTCCACAAAGTCTTGCTATATTATAGTAGAATAAAAAAATCAAAGTTAAATAAAAATTAAACACTATAAAATCTCAGCATAGAGGGGAAAAGAAAACGAAAGAACGCTAACTCAACGGAGAAGTCAGTAATTAACATGCAGGAACCTCTCAATTTTTATTTTTCCATTCTGTTACACAAGAAGGGGACTATATCATCTCAAGCAATTTCTAAATGCTCTACACAGAATGTGTATACATTTATACATGTACTTTTCCAACTTAAAAGATCCTCATACACTTACCAACGACTTTAAAAGTTTGCTTTGTAGCTTACCAGTACTAAATGAAAAAATAAAAACAAAAAAAACCCAACAAACCCCTACAACCATAACAATCTGTATTGCGGAGACTAAAACTGTGGCTAAATTACTATGTTAATGATAATAATCTCTTACCAGCAACATATCATGTATTCTCTTTTTCAGTTCAACTACATCTTCCCTTTGATTTACATATTTGGATTGCTCCTCCAGCTTGAAAGATAAAAAAATGCACAATGAATGTATTTGATTGTTCTGCTTCAAAATAAAAACCAAATGGAAATCATAATAAATAACTCCTAAAAGGTTTTACAGTTATTAAAGTTTTTAAAACTTTGAGTTTTCCCGAGTGTACTAGTAGACAGCATTATTTCAAAAATCACTGGCTTTCTAAAAAATTAACCAGCATTTTGCACTTTTTTGGTATAAAATATTCATAACTAGTGATGCAGGAGCCAGCTATTAAGATATAAACAGGTGTATCCCCAATAACTTAAAAAATATTTTAAAAAATTATTACTACCTCGGCTATGCAGTATTTGTTCAAGAAGCTCTCTTGTTTCTTGTGAGAAATTTCCATTTCTATAAGCACTCTTTTAAGTTCAATTCAATATAAAAAAACAAAAATAAATCCACATTGCTTGCTATAATTCTGGTAAAACTTACAGCAAAATTAATATCAAAATAAAACCCGAATTACAAAATTTCCCAAAACATCATTCATATCTGAGATTTCAGTTTACCTTACTACTAGGTATCAAATTAAAAGATCAGATTGGAGTTGGGTTCTAAAAGGCACAGTACTGTAAGTTACTTTATCTGGGTTGCCAGTTGCATCTTAACCTATAAATTACAAATACTTTAGTGGCAATATATTGGGCAATTTCTAACGGACCAAATACAAGACTAGGTAAGTGCAATGTTAACAACCTGATGGACCCAGAAAATTGTTAAGCCACAGAATTTGGGTAACAATTGCTCCATTTCTTAAGTATTTCAACAAACTACACAGCATGAATACAAATGCATAGAACGACAACACAACCTAAAAATTATCTGCAGTTGCCATTTACTTATACACATTTAATTACAAACCTACAATTATGATTATCCATCTTGAAGGAGGCATTTCGTAAGTTCAAAATCTCTTAAAACACTTTAAAAACTCACCAGACTTCAACTAATTTACCTTTTTAAGTCTTTTTATTGTCACCTGAAGATCCTCAACTTCAGTATCATACTGGCGCTTCAGCTCATTTAGTGCTTCTTCAGCTTTTCGCTTCTCCTGCAATATATTCAATTTCATTAGAAGTTGACACATTTCAATTGTTTATTAAAAAAATTCATTCGTCAGTTTGGAAAACACATACTTTTCCCTTTGACGAATGTGTCTTTCCATTATGTTAACCTGTCCCTTCCTTAAGAGCCACAGATTCTGATTCTGTAATACCAGAACACTTATAAAACATTCATAGAAATAAAATGGTAGCATGGAAGCAAAGATATAGGTCCATTCAGGATTTGTCATTCATGATTCCTCCGCTTAACATTCTCAATGTCAATTACATTTTCACGTCTGTTTTTCTTTTAAATTTTTTTGCTTGCAAGTGTTGGAATGTTACAGGCCCATGTCAGTAAAATGTAAGCAGATGACAGTATCTCTGATTTCCTGTGGTACCGTCCTGGGTACAGAGACAAGGGGGTGAATTCAGCGCTGTCAATACCACCCACATCACCAGCGGGAGGGCGCAGTCTCGGCAGGAAAAATGCCACAGATGGAAAAGGAAGCCGGAAATCTTTCACCAGGGCACATGGGAGGCTGTGTGCTGGACTGGAGTCAGGACTGCACTGTTGGGCACCGGGATAGAGCCACTGTCACAGCTGCCAGAGCCATCAGAGCCACCATCCTGCAGCTGCTGCCATCACCACAGAGAGAGTCCCTGCGCCTGCACTGCTGCCATTGCCATGGGGAGAGAGCCCTGGCACCTGCACTGCTGCCACTGCCCCAGAGAGACAGAGCCTCTGCACCTGCACTGCTGCCATCACCACAGAGAGAGTCCCTGCGCCTGCACTGCTGCCATTGCCATGGGGAGAGAGCCCTGGCACCTGCACTGCTGCCAACGTCACGGAGAGAGAGACCCGGCATCCGCACTACTGCCACTGCCATCGAGAGAGGGAGCCTCAGCACCTGCACCACCACTTCCACCACCATGGCCCCAGAGAGAGAGCGAGAGCCTGCACCAGTACTGCCACCACCACCAGAGTCTGCCTCTCGGCAGCACAATCCCTTATTCAGACAAACCAGCTTTCCAGGTTTTGTCTTGTCCCTGTTTTCCGTTATTTCCAGGCCAGGGGGAGGAGGTTGAGCAGCGGGAGCCTGCCGGGCGTGCTGCCTTTGTTCTCCATGGTTCCTCGTGGTGAGCTGCATCGGGACAGTCACCATTTTGCCTGTGCTGAGGGATCACGCAGGGATACTGCCCAGGGGGACACTGGTGGTGAATGCCCTTCTGTGGGTAAAACACTTTCTCTCTCTCTCTCCCTCTCTCTCTGTCTCTTTCTTCCTTGTATGCTCTTTGTTATTAATATTGTTGTGATTATTGTGATTTTTCAGCAAATTGTGATTCCAATCTACAATCTCTCCTAGCCTCTATTATTTGAGGGGGCAGAGGGAGTAAAATGGGGCAGCTGTAATGCGTTTAATTTTCTCTTTATGTTTTAAACCAGCACAGGTACTCAGTCTAAATATCAGTATCTGAATATGGTACTCAGCCTGAATATCAAACCAAGCACAGTATACTGAAATTTGTTTTAATCAAAATGGAGAGATTTTGAAAAGAGGCTACATCAACCACAATGAGAACAATATTATGTGTGGTGTGCTATGGATTGGTATGTCTTTAACTCACTCCAGTCACTGCCCAGGGACTGTAGTTTCACAACACAAGAGATCAGAATGCAGCAGTGACAAGTGGTGCCAACAAGACAGGTTGAGTTTTCACACGGAAAAGGCAGATATGGACTTTGCTCAGAATTCAGTGCTTTCCTGTAGGTGATGCTGACATTCATGTGCTAAAACGATAATCAAAGTAATCAATTTAAAATGGATTTCCCTACTGTTCACAACTACATAGGACTCCTAAGTATTGCTTGGTAACTATTTGCTTCCCTTGAAGAAACAAAATACAGGATAGGCTCATGAAGAGGCAGGTGTCCCAGTGGCATGCGTGAGATCACTCTGACAAACAATAGCCTTGATTACAGGCATTAAGATTAATGGCTTAGTACATTCCCCCAAAGTAAATAACTTAACATTTACTCTCAGGGCGTTTTAGTAGGTGTGGTATGTGGAGCTAGGAGCTACAAGGAACACTGGAGAGCGAAAATGAAAAAAGCCCTGTGAGAAACAAGTTAACAGCCCCTCTTTCATATCTATAGCTAGATGGATAGTCCATGCAACTCGGTGAGAATTCAAGGACTTAGAGAATACAGACTGGATGTGGATAATACATAGAAGATGTACTTTTGCATGATGCTAGCACACAACTGTAGATGTTCTCAGAGCGAGTAAACGCACACATCCCAGTCATCTTTTAAAAGCAGTGAAAAAGGGTCTTCAGGGCTTTTTTCAGTGATTTATTTTCTTTGAGAACAGCAATTTTCCAGAGGAAATGTAATTGTTTTCTAAACACTAACTACTCAGTTTCTCTGGAAATGAAAATTTATCTCTACTGAGAGCAGCACTACCACCTAGTTAAACCTATTAAAACACACCTTTTTTTGCAGGGTGATATCTTTAACATTTTTGTGCCATTATACTTTGTTTCTAGGAAAACAGTAGGTGTTTTTAGTTTGGTAGGACTGTTTTCTCTTGTATAGAAAGCAAATCTATCAGAATGGCATTTACCTTCACAGATCAGTCAGTGTGAACTACTTAAAATCAGCAAGTTGGCAGACAGCACTTTCTTGCTCCTAGTTCTGCAAATGTCCTGGTGAAAGAACCCATAGCAAATATATTGTGCGTCCTACCAAGCAATGAGTATGCCCATAGTATATGTTTTAATTAATTCATTTCTTATGTCCGCATTAGAACACGTTCACAAACTGTTATTCTTATGCCTCTTACAAAGTTTGGCTTATCTTGAAAGAATGTAGTAACAATTCAAAATGAAGCAGGCAGTTGTGTTGCTCCTTTGAATTACACAGTCACAAGTGGCTCTAATATATCTTTCCCTGGGTGAGGAGAAGACGATTTTTGTACTTTTCACATAGACTGCAACCCGGTTGAAACAACAGCTAAAACTTGAGCAGATCAAACAGAATTTCCTGTCAAGTTTGGGAGGCACAGGCCCTCACACACTGTTATCACAGTTACCCTCTCTTCAGTCTGTAACTCTCTGAAATGCTGTTGCAGAATGAGAATGGAGGAAAGAAAGATCATTACTCCAGGCAGATATACAAAGTTGGACCAAATGATCTAAGCATTACATTCTACACAAACTCATCAAATAGGAGAACTAGATTCCATTCTTTTATGGTGAAAGATCATTTTGTCTAATCTGTTTCCAATATTGGTCCCAGAAAGAAACTCTTCTTGGTCAGCACATTCCCACGAAAAGAAAAGACTTTTTTTTCTTGGTTTATTACACCTGAGCAGATATTTCTCTTTGGGAAAGCATTAAGATAATTCATTTTTTATTACATGGATAGCTTCTTTTCATCCAGGCCCTGCCTACTGCAGCTTTGAGTCAGCCCATCAGAATCAAAACCACATCTGGCCATCAATCCTGCTTAAGACCACTAAAAGTTTGGTAATTATGAAATTCTATAAATATAAAATACTCACTTCCTTTTTAACTTTATGCTCTGCAGCCTGTATCCGTAGTTCCATCTCTTCCTCTAGCTCACTGAGCTGAACTGCTGCTTTGTCCTGAGCTCTAAAATTTAAAAGAAAATATTCTCTTAGGAACTGCCCTCTGGCTTGACAGAAACGCTGTGTGAAACACATCTGCCTACCTCAACTGAAACAAATCAGACAGACATGGAAACAGTTTAACATTGCCCAGACCTTGTAACTGATGTGGCTGGGAACCTAAATCCCAAATTATTTTGAACATACTGGCAAATTAGATTTTAAATAATAGCTGCAAGCTGATGATTAGCATGAAATACATCACATCTGCATTTTTTAAATTAAGTTACAAAGATAAAAGGCTCTCCTCGTTATCCTATGAAGCGACTTCAAAAGCAACTTGCATCACCCACACACACAAGAGCTCTGTCCTGAGCTAATCTGGTTGGTTTTGGCAGTAATGATGTGAGATTGTCACTGCCAAGTAGTTAAAACAGGTAAATACACTTCTTGAAGCTCACAAAGCAAAAATATGGTTTCTAAAATGAAAGTATAATGGACATGTATGATAAAACTCAAAGCTGCAGAAGGGGAGTCAAAATGTTTTAAGGCATTTAACTTAACAATAGAGTCTGCAAAAATTTGGTCCAGAACTTAAACAAAGTATGAACAGGTAATCATTTGCATGCTGCCATACATGCTTATGCACAAGGGTGTGCATAAAAACTAACTTTTGAACTCAGTTTATGGAAATACTTTGCATGGCGTATTTTGGCATTAACTCTCAGTAGTTTAATTCAATGAAGCATGGTAAGGGAAAAAAAAGAAACTATAGAACTGAACTAGAAACACAATTCACTATACCTTTTTACCGCTATGGCCAAAGTTTCCATCTCTGTGCTTTGAAGTTTGATCTCTCGGATGAAGTTCTTAATGACATGCTCGTATGGTTGGATTAATCTCGGTTCTGCTATGTGTATGTTCTGATACAGAACACTGACCTGCTCTTGTCTGAAAAAGAGAGATACCATTTTAATGCATTTACTTGGAACAATGCTCTATAATAGCCTTGAAAAATTTACTACAAATTAAGATATTTCCCTCTTTGCCTGTTTTTAAAATTTAGCAAGCTAGATACAGACTTTGAACATTCCGTAGAGTATGTCTAAATTATTTTAAATTATGTTTACCATTCCCACTTCCCTGCTTTAATATAGCTACCACAAAAAAAAATTGCTTAATTAAATATTTTTTTACTTCTATTCATGGTGTAGTGAAGAGAATGCCACCGGAGCAACCCACAATGTATATTAAGTTTCTTGGTTGCTCTAATGTTAATCATAATCCGTGAAGAAGCCTATGATTTTAGGAGGTTGCATAAGAATTGAAAATGGATATGAATGCCAACTATCCAAGTTAAAATGGAAAGGGCATAGTGTGAGGTGGGCTGTAGGCAAAATGAGAATACAGCTGTTCACTTCCAGACAAATTATTCTGGTCTATACCCAAATAAATTCATCATTATAAGAAGTTAATACTGCATATGATTCTCACATGAAAAATTACAGATAAATCTCATAGAGAAGAAAGAAAACATTTCTGTTGATACCTTAGTTGTTAAAAGCTCTCCTGAAATCATACTTAAAAGCTGCATCAATGCAGGAATACTATATTCTGATTTCCATTTGATCTGGACTCATTTACATAGACTGCACACTGTTTTAATTGTCAAAGCAAAGAATCTTTACGAGATAAAAAGAAGAATAGGATAAGAGCCAAACCATTATTACACAGATTACTACATAAATAGAACTGATTTCTGTTCACACTACTTGTATGTCATGTAAACCCTTGTTTTATATGTCAGCTAGGTTCCAACTCCTGGATTACATTAGGCAATACAGAGAATTCTGTAACAGAATTTAGCAGTCCCAAGGAGAACTGAATGTGACTGACATAGACTATATGCTAGAACATGAACAGGTATTCAAAAACTTAAAAACTAAATGGAAAAAAAGTAACAGAGAGGATCAAGTCTAGAAAGGTGGAGGAAGCAAGCCAGTAAAGAGAAAAAAGACATACTCAGAGGCAGAAATCAACCAAAAATAATGTTCTGCAAGTTCTAGTCTATCTAACATATGCCTTATCTAACATCACAAATACATGACCTCTTTTTGTTGCTAATGAAAGCTTGAACTCTGATTAAATGATCCTTCTTGTAAGACAGCTGATGTTTTCCTATCTTCACTGAAGGTGAAGCTATTTAATACTTTTACCATACACACGATATCAACAATCAGTGTATATTCTCTTCATTTTTTCCTACTTGAAGCAATTCCACAGCATTGATTACCAACATTGCAGCACTCTATTTCTTTTATGTGATTTCCCCACTGAAGGTCTAACTTACTTTGTTAAAACAGTCCCATAATTGTTATTATAGCTCAAATTCCCATTTTAAACAACTATTTCAAGATACTGTAAAACCTGTTTCTATTTGAAATGCTAACATTCATTTTGAGATACAGAAATGGAAGACCAGCACAAAGAAATAAAGATTTACTGATGTGAGAGAAATTTCTGTGTACATACGTGTTTCTGTTTTGTAAAGGATTTCCTTTACAAAAGCTAATGCTTACCCATATTCAGTAAGTTAAATATCTTCCAATGTATGCATACAATTTCTTTTTCAAAATATGTTTTAAACAGAGTAACACTGAGGTTCCCAAACAGTAACAATAATGAACAGATTTATCTGATCATCAGATGCTACAAACTATGTATAAATAATGTAACATTAAAGAACTTCTCAAATGTATATTTATTCAATTAAGGATTTGCATTTAAAAAACTATTAAGGACATTTCCCTTGACAACAGCTTTTGTGCCAAAACAACACTAACATTAACAGCACCATCAGAAATAATAAAATTAGTAAACATAAAATAAAATAAAATAAAATAGTAGGCTTATAATCCATCTTCCTTTTACGCTGCACTATAACAACATACAGACAAAAGTGAGATTTCTGTGATGAAGGGTTTCCTTCACAAGAGAATTTTGGAATAGTCCTGATGATATCATCATCAAAAGTACATCTGAGGTTTGAGTTCATCAGATCTCAATTAAATGTCAAATGCACAGAAGAATTGTAGTATTTAGACACTGATTTCCGAGTGCATGCAGCTGGACAAACAATAAGTTCAGTATCTCAAGTTATTATCATTTACGGAATTCCTAACATACTTCCATTAACATTGAGTATGCTTGAAGCTCATTGTACTCTAAACATTACAAAACGCAGCCTCTCTGAAGTCTCTCAATTTGAAATTCCATTTATTTTTGATAGTTGGAGAGTTGTTATAACATGCTACGGTTCATAAATTCCTAGCACTTAAGCAATTGTCCTTCAGAGCTGTAAATTGCACATTAAAACAGGCAATAAACTATTCCAGCATAGTTTCAAATTTTAGACAGAAGCAGACACTGTTCATATTCAGAAATAGATGTTGAAGAATGTCACTTCTTCAAAGACTATAAATATACAGAGTGTCCTTTAAATGAGCTGCACGTAAAATAGAAATAGCACTAGCCACAGTGAGGGCAGTTTATCAGTCTTCCAAGGCAGATAAATTCAGCACAATCTATTACATATAAAATTTTAGTCAACATACAAGATTTTCAGAAATATGAAATACAAAACATGAAAACTGTTTTCTGAAATTTTCTTTTTTCTTTAGATTTCACCAACAAAATGCTTAATAATAAAATTGTTTCTTAGAAAGCAAGCAAACAGTAGGAAAATTACTTGTCACTTGACCCTAAAATAAAATATTTGTTTCTTTAACAAATGTTTTTCTGATTCTCTCTCATATCACAGGTCACTGAAATAGGATTGGATCCTTAAGGACGTATATAACTTTTTCACAAAACTATAGGGTTATGTTGGTACTCTATCTTTCTCACCCTTTTTATACAGCATTAATCAGCTACTGCCTTTAAATCAAAAGAAGCTACATTCACATACACTGTACCTCAAACTGCACTACAAATCCTGTGTTCAAAGCTAGCACATGCAAAGTCAACACCTGAGAATTCCTCTCACAGAGATTATTAATGCAGTAGTAAAATTGAAACTTCAACATTTCACGCTGATGGGAGTAGAGAAACCATTAGTGTGTCCTTTGTTTACTGTATTTTGTGCATGAGTAGACATTTGTAGTGGAATATTTCAATGTATTTCTGCAATTTTCACTCTCTTTACAAGAATGTCACAAGAGCCACAGCCATTCCCTCTTCCAGCTTCTTTTAAATACCGTCAGTGTGCAGGGATGCAGTGATGCAGGCCATGGCCCACCTGGAATTGAATCCAGCACGGATATCAAGGACAACTGGAAGGGCTTCTACAAGTACATCAGCAGCAAAAGGAAGATCATGGAAAATGTAATGCCACTGCTGAATTAGATGGGTGTCCTGGCGATGGAAAACACAGAGAAGGCAGAATTACTGAATGCCTTCTTTGTCTCAATCTTTACTGCTGAGACCAGCCCTCAGGAATTCCAGACCTCAGAGGCAAGAGAAAGGAAGACTTTCCCTTGGTCACAGACAGTTGGGTTAGAGAGGCAGCCTTAATACCCATAAATCCATGGGCTCTGATTGGATGCGCCCATGGGTACTGAGGGAGTTGGCAGATGTTGCTAAGCCAACCTCCATTATCTGCAAAATCATGGAGAACAAGAGAGGTCCCTGATGACTCAAGGAAGGCTACTGTTATTCCCATCTTCAAAAAGAGCAAAGAGGGAGGATGCTGGCCAGTCAGCCTCACCTCCA
>VZRJ01000786.1:0-18026 GCA_013397565.1 Ptilonorhynchus violaceus
GGCCTTGCACTCCCAGATGAACATACTGCCAGGTGTACCTGCAGGCGAACGATGGCCCTTTTGCACAGGATGGAAAAGTCAGCTACCTTGCGTTGCGAGGTCAGTTTGTAGGGTTCATCTGGGAGTGCAAGGCCAGGCAGAACCCCAGTCCCTGGCAGCTGACAGGTTGTGTAATGAAGTACTCTGTCTAGTTGGGAGGCAGCAGTCAGCGAGCAGGGAGATTCTGCATGAGGACAACCACCTGTGTCTGCAAAGCAGTTTTCTCATCTCTGTAGGTCACTTGCAACAAAGAACACAAGAACCAGAACGGAGCTCTGGAGTACGAAATCACTCATGGTGGTGAAACAACTTGTTTATTTCACTGGAGTGTGATTGAATAGTCCCACAAGGGGTTTCTTCAGGCCAGCCATAAGGGTTGAAACCTGAACTCTCTCTGTAAGCCAAAGCAATTCACTTCCATGTCTCCTACTTGTCCATAAGCTTCACTTACACGCAAGACCTTTAGCATTTTTTCTCTTCTAGGCTAGACTACAACCATACATTTTCCCGTTTCACAGAATTCCAAGTAAATATATTCTTCTCTTGACTCCATTTTTTAGATAAAGGCAAGTTGTGAAAAGTAGTATTTTATATTTTTAAAGGCTCAGACCTGCTCCAGAGCGAGCTAGTGTCTGAATTCCTAAAAAGAAACATTTTTGGGATACTGCCTTTTGTTTATTTATAAACAGTGAGATAAAATTATCAATATAGTTAAACTGATATTAATTTGCAATCTCCCAACTAGACACAGTGCTTCATTACACAACCTGTCAGCAGGATTACAGGAATAGATTGATGGGAAAGACAACAGGATTGCAATTTAAGTGCTCTTTGCTCCAAGATTGATTTCCTTTATTTCATTAGCTTTTTTCCCTTCCTCTTCTGTCCACTTAAACTGTGTTTATCTCAACCCCCAAGTTTTACTTTTTTTCCCCCCAGTCCTCTCCCCCATCCCACTGAGGGGGAAGTGAGGAGCTGCTCTGTGGAGTTTATCTGCCTGCAGGGTTAACCCACAACCAGCAGGAACTTCAACTGCTGCAGAATTGGGTTCCAGCTCTTGTTGTGGTTCATAAGTAAAACAAGTCTACAGTTAATTTACTTACTGAACACTGATGAAGTCCTTGAGACATTCACTGATTCCCACCAGCCTGCAGTAATTAACACTGTAGGATGCATTTGTCAAAATGATCTTCTTTTTGTAGACTTGACCAACATCAAAATCCTTGGAAAGCCAAACATACCAGGTGAATGTCAAAGACATGATGTCATGTTCATGATCTAATAGAGTTATTAACAGTTTTGTTAACTAACTGAAGTCTTAACTGCATGGGAGTCACCACTTCTTTAAGGACATTATTTTACAGCAATAATGTATTTACAAACAATATACAAGTAACAGTCATGCTGCCCTTTAAAAAACCCAGAACACAGTCCAACAAGAAGATTGATCATCTGCTCACCTTTCTGACAGGATTTAATTCCCCTAAGTAAAGGAAGTACTTTATCATTTAGATCCAAGAAGTAAAACTAAGTAGTTTATTTAATCTATCACTTAACTAAGGGATTGTTAGAGAAAAAGGCAAGCGCTGTTTCACATTTCACTAAAGATCTATTAAAGGCTGCAACTCAATTTTGATCAAGACATTGGGCTATACCTACAGCAGATACATCTTTACAATCCCATGCAGAATGGCCACTGACCTTGAAATGAATGCAGCTGGGTTTGCTGTGGAAAGCACAGCCCTTATGTTTATGACCAGGCACTATTTGCTTGTGAAAAATTCCAGTTTGGAGTTCCTCCATTTTTTTCTCAGACATTTCCTTTTTCATCGCCCTTATAGCCAGCAGGGTTGGATCCATTTCTTCTTTGGGTGCCTAATAAGAAACATCCAGAAAAATCACCAGGACCGTGTGTGGTCACAGAATCTGTGTCTCCAGTAGAAAAGTCTGCAAGCTGACTTCACTGGGATGTTTCAGTTATGGTCCAGTGCTTCTCCATGCAAGTATAGGAATATATACTGTCATAATTTATTTTTGTTGATTCTGAAATTTTTTTAAACTCAAACAAACATAACATGATGTGTGTCTTCACACATCTCTGAACTAAAGCTGAAGTACTGGGTTTCCTTTAAGAGAACAAACTCCTCCAGAGGAGTGCCAAACAGCAATGACTGATGATATTCTCACATCTGAATTTCTGCATCTATGTGATAATGTAAAGGCTGCATTTTAACCGCAAAATACAACATTATTGGTTTTAAGCAAGGTTCTTTTCTATTTCTAACAAGAGATATCCCAACATTTACCTTGTGCAAGTCATACTGCCGACTCCAAAGTCCTGGGAACTCTGGTTCTAGGAGGGTCTTGTCCCTCCCTGTCTCCTCATCAGCACTTTCCCAGAGCACATCCTGAGGTATGTTCTCAGAAATTTCTCCTTGGGGAGCAGTTCCCTCACCAGCCAAGGAAGAAGCTGATGGAGAGCGCCACGGCTTTGGGGAAAGAACATAAGTTTTGAAGATACAGTTAGAAGTGACTGGAGAACAGTGACTTCAACAGCTGTCAGCTCTTGAGGAGATCTTTTAATACAAAAATGACAGGTCTTTTAAGCCCAGAGGCCAAAGATGACAGTTTAGGTCAATCCCCTCTTAAAACACTGAATACAGACAAAATCTTATGTTAAAAGTTACTGTATTTCCTTCAAGAAAAGGGAGACTAACAGTCATTAAGAGATCTGATGGGGAAATTACTCTCCACTGGTTGTGTACTGTCTGGTGTTTGCTTGTAGCTTGTGCTATTTTTGGACAGAAGAATTCAATGACCTGCACCTTTAACAAAACAAACCAAATAATCTAAAGGCAATTAATTCTTAGGTATCTGATTACCTGTGCTATTGCTCCATCTGCATCTTTGCAGGTCTCCTCACTATATTGCCAGGCTTCCGTTCTCTGCAGTAAAGGATCCTCAAGTTTACCACAAGCCTTAATTGCCTTAGTATGGGACTGACTTTTTTTCTGCTTGTGAAGAGAAGCTTTTTCTTGCAAAATTCGAGACACAATCTCCATTTTTCTTGATTTCTGCAGTTCTCTAAAAGCTCTGTAATCCAATGTTGTAAGATATATTAACCCAACCATGGTTGTTCACTAATAACATTAACTACAGCCCAGCTTCTTTGAAGCCTTTAAGCTAAACAGCAAGTCTTTTAAGTTGGGTTAAGTGGTAATTCATGCCAAGACACCAAGTGATTCAGAGGCTGTTTATACATTTTTGCAGGCTAAATATACTCAATTACAGTGTTTTAGAAGGCCAATACAGACTTTCACAGTGTTCAGGAGAGGCAGAAGGACAGTTACTGCAGGTACCCAGTTTAGGATCATTGAATTTCCCTCCTGGAGGAGTTGATCATAGAACACCCACAGAACTCTGGTGCTCCAAACAACACCCTTTAGATGGGAGTTCAGGGCATGAAGAACAGACTGTACAACTGTCACACACAGAGTGGGAGAGGGAGTTCACCCCCTCGAGGCAGAACCAGAGATGTTCTGCCTTCAGGGTGACTGAGCTCCAATACATTCCTGCATGAGCACCAGGAAACAGGGAGAGTTTGATATGGATATGACACTTACTGTTTCTTTTTTTCATGCTCTAGCTGTTGTTTATGGAGAAAAATTTCCCTGGTAACATTGCCTCCTTCTGCTAGGATGGCCTCCCTCATTTTCATCTCCTCCTTCTTCTCCTCCAAGGCCTTTGCTTTGTTCAAAACCTGGAGAGTTCGGAGCCTTTCCTATCAAAGTCATACAAACCAGTCACATATTTGATTCACATATTAAAGAATATAAACCAGAGAATCTAAAGTTGGTCTCCTTATCCAAGTATAAATTTGTGGTGGATGTCTCTGAAGTAGAAGGTATTGTTTGTAATATTCTCTGTAGTCATGGGGTGCTGAGATGCAGAAAGCTCTGACTAGGTCCAGGCTACTTCTCTATCCTTCCAGCCTGCCCTAGGAATGCTGCTCAATGAAGGAATGTGAGAAGACATCAGATCTAAACAAATCAGGATTAAATTAAGATCATTCCCTCAGATTCTACAGAGCATAAATAGAAGAGCAAAGCAGCATAGCTCAGAAATGCCTAATTTAAATAGTATAAATTCTTAAATAACTGGGTTTTTTTCCATATGTTTTCTCCATGTGGAATATTTCTGCATTGGGATCCAAATAACTGGAAATCCTCCTGGCTAAATTTCCAGAGAACTTATTTTAATATTCATTATTTCCCAGAGAGTTTCCCTCCCAGAACAACTATGCTGTTGACAGAATAAACTGCATCAGCAGAAGTGTCAAAACCTGCCCACACAGATCTCACACTATCCCTCCAAGAGTTAAACTCTCCCCAGCTTCAGGGGGTTTGGTCAGTGATCTGACCAAAAAATCACCACACATTTCTGCAAGGAAAACTGAAATCACTTGCATTAAACCCCAGCAGTCTCACAAGTCAGTGACTTCATCCCCATCCCATCCCAGCAGCAGTACCCTGTTGGAAGTGATGCTGGTTTTCAGGGAAAGCACAGCTTGTATCCTTCTCTCCATATGCTCCTGAGCTTTCACTTCTTCCTTTGCATTTTTTTCATGAATTCTGTAAGCAAAGTAAAATCTTTCAGGCTCACATCTTGGAAAGCTCATGGTTTTAGAATGTTTAAGCTGACAAGGAGTAATTGCCAGTGTCCCCAAGCACTCCTGCTGTAGAGCCCCTGTTTGCTGGGCCCCTGGCTGTGGGGACAGGGGAACAGTTGGAGACTCTTCCAAACACAGCACCGCTCAAGCTTCAAGTGCCAACAGGCTTTCAAATAGTTTGCTCAACAACTTTAATTTTTTAAAATTTTGGATATGAAGAATGTTTTCCATGTTATGACATACGACTGGCTGCTAAAATAAAGTAAGAATTCAGGTGTTGCTCATATAACCAATATTTAAACAATTCTGTAGCAAAACTTTACAAGCCAAGCACATGTACCCACACTAAGAATAAACCCTAAAAACTCTACAAGTTAGAAATATGTGGGCAGGAATCAAACCTCAGAGTATTCCAGCCAATATAATGGTAAGCTAGGAAAAAAATTTGTAAGATTGATATGTTTGATACATTTGTCATGAAAAAAAAATCTATTTGGTTTTGTTTTTCTTAATTATTATCAGTTTGCACATAGCATCCCATAAAAATAAACCAGCACAGAAACAGTACCATTATTTCCATCATTTTACAATTAAGTCCTAACATTTGTTTATAAGGATATATTTGTATATGTGTAAAAATAAGTAACAAATGTTCCATTTCTTTAATAGCAAAATGATTCAACACCAGAGTAATAACATAAACATAAACCTATGAAAGAACATTTAATTTACCATCAACCAGAGCGGGAGCACAAAGAAATGGCCCATCAACCCATTGACCTGACAAGACGCTTTTTTATCACATTTCTGAGGGGACACAGAATGGCACAGGGCAAGTTTCAAACCTGGATTTTAGTTCTACTACGTCAGTTAATGACACACACAAACATATATAAACTGCTTCAAATCAATGACACACACAAACATCTATAAACTGCTTCAAATCATTATTAATGCCTCCAAGTGGTCAGAGCCCTCACGAGAACGACCATCCCTTCAGCTCCAGGGAATCTGGGGGCCATGCTAGGACAGTGAGTGTATTTTTTTCTTTCCATGTCCTTTTGTGCCCTGTAAGAACTCAATGCTTCACTGTACCGTGGCATGAAATTTCCAGGTGTAACAGAAGATCCACCTTGCAGAAAAATCATTATTTTTCAAAGGCTGGAGGATAAATTATTGCACAGCAGAGAATGTACAACAGGACAGGAGTGAAGGCTCACCTTGCTGTGCTTTCCCTCAGGAAGCAAACTGCTTTCTCATGGTTCTTTTTGGCATCCTCCAGGATTTTCTTCTTTCTTTCTTCATATTCTTTCCGGGCCTCCTCCTCTTTTCTGCAGAACACAGACAAACCAACAATTGCAGCAGGACTAAGGAAAACTTGATTCCAACACAATGACACCTCAGGGTGGGGTTGGGGAGTTCACTAAAACATGCTGAAATGACGACATTAGTCTGCCCCCACCCTTTCCATATTATAGACAAACTGATAAACTTCACAAAAGCTACAAACTGACACACTGGAGTCTGGTTTCTCTCCAGGAAATCTCAATGGACTTGACCATAAATTTGAAGGTCCTAGAGGCCAACAGCACTGCAGATACATGCACTTAGTCTGACCAAATAAACTTCACATCCTACAACAAAAAAACCTGCATGCACAGTTTTTGTCATGAACAAGTTTATTCCCAGAGATCAGAACTCTTTACTTGCATAACTGCAAGGCTGTGGCCAATTCTTATTTTAATTCCATTTCCTCACAAAATATTCCTGAAATACACCCAGCTAAGACACACAGTACCACTGGTATTTGAACTAGCTAATCTCAGCACCTGCAGCAGTGAATTGGCTGAAAATAAAACAAGAAAGGCAGCAGGCTCTGACTTAGAGGCTCTTACTTCACTTGAGATCGACGCCTTCGTTCTGCTTGCAGGGCTGTTATTTTTTCCTTCCAAATCCTCACTTCTCTTTGCTCCTGGTACTGCATCTGTAGCTCCTGCTCATCTTTTTGAAGTTGTTCACGGAGGGCTTCGTATTTTCCCCGCTCAGTTTCTATCTGCCACATCTCAAGCCTTTAAAACAAAGTGTGAGTTGTTTTCACCGAAATACTGACATTCTTTCACTTTAAGGTGATAAATTGAGTAGGGAAGGCTCTATGGTGAAAATGAACATGTAGCCACATTTTCTTTCATTTTTTAAAAACATATTGTGAATCAAACCCAGTTACAGACACAGGTGTTCCAGATTAAGGCACACATCTAACAGGATAGTCCATTTTAAAGACATAAAATACTGGTTAAAAAAAAAAGAGGTATAAAAATAAACCCCAATGATCTGTTTCACACATTTACCCAGAAGAAAATACGAAAACCAAGAAAAATTATAAAAATAGCTTTTTCTTCAACAGTAAATAACTTCAGGGGCAGGCCATAGCTTTTATTCTTCTGTGTTTTGCTGAAGGAATCAGCTATGATAGGGATGAGTACATTAATCTGTTCTGTGTATTGCTAATCACACAATAAACAAGTCAAGCATTTTAAAGCTATTACACAACACTGCAGCAGAACACACTGTATCCTGGTTAACCACTTGGTAATCATAGCTAGAAGCTCGTGCCTGTGCTCCTCCTTTGATGTACTGTGATGTACCTGTGGTACCAAAATATAAACACACTCACCTGTTGCTGTCTCCAAAAGACAGCTTTACTCTGTCTAATATAAGTAATTTATTATGTGTGAACAATCAATTACAAGCAGCAATATTAGCTTGGCATAGAAATACACAGTACTGCTACAATGTCTCCAACATGCTCAATCTCTTTCCTTTCCTTTATGCCCTATAAAAACACTAAGAAGCATAAATTAGAAGTATTTATGCTCATGCAGAGATCAATATCACAGACAGGTTTACTCTAGTGCAGCTTATTTTCCATTTAAAATGAGATCTGTTTAGATCCAGAATTTATGCATCACTTCTAATAAAATCAAAACTTTATTTACATGTGCAAAACTAACTCGGGGACTGAGCCACAGCAACCAACTTTGTAAGGAATGAACCATGGAGGCTAAAAGTTGCTCTCAATGATGTAGTTCAGTATTTACAAGCAATTTCTGTACTGATTAACTTTTGAATCCATTCAACAACATATGAAGAACATAATAAAGATTGACTCCCTTCACGCTCTTTTTTCATTCCCTCACTTACAGGTTTTGTTTCAGTGTCAAAGCAATTCTCAGCTCTAACTCCTTCTCTCTCTCCAGTTCAGTGCACAATCGCCTGCTCATGGCCTGCAGGCGGGACACGGCAGCGCTGGTAACGTTAGAAAGAAACAATCAGAAAGAAATTTGAACATGGATCAGCAAGAAACAAACATAGCTCTGAGGCTGAGGTTTATTCATTAGAATCCCAGCAATTTATGCAGCCTCTTATTTAATCTTCTAAGTGTCCATTCTTGAGGCAGAGCTTTCTTTAAACTCCTACACACTGGTTGAAATGAACAGATGAGAATTTATTTCAAAAACATTGACCAGTAGCCTAATCCAACTATTCATTTCTTAAACTGATAAAAGTAGTATTATTAATGAAGCTAAGCTTAGGGGAAACCTAGAGAACCTAGCCTGATTCTGCTTTTAAAATGGTATTACAATATTCCATACACTTTGCCTACAACTGCAGCATTCCCACACAGTTATTT
Source organism: Ptilonorhynchus violaceus (assembly GCA_013397565.1). Classification (NCBI taxonomy): domain Eukaryota; kingdom Metazoa; phylum Chordata; class Aves; order Passeriformes; family Ptilonorhynchidae; genus Ptilonorhynchus; species Ptilonorhynchus violaceus. Next base: position 8,400 of record VZRJ01000786.1, read on the forward strand.
TCTCTACTCAGGAAAACTAGTAGTCGGTTTACTACAGGATCCACAGACAGTGGCCTGACTATACTCAACATAAACTCCCCTCCTCTAAGTGCAAATTGGATCTTCTACCTGTAGCTACTCCTCTAACTTCAACATTTCTGCACTGGCATTGGTAGTGCTAATGGCAGCCAGGATTTGCATTATTGCTAAAATACAATGCCTTTGAGTTTCATAAGCCAGAAATCTATCAAGTCTTCTTACTCCACTAGTCACTTGTTAAATGTAAGAGATTGGGAGAATTGCTATTTTTTTACATATCTAGACCTCCCAGCGTGACCCATCATAAGGATAAACACTCTACACTGCTTTTCTCCCTTTGCTGGGTTTTGTTACTGTCTCCGAGATCCCACATGCATCACCTCAGGAGGCTCATTTGCATCCAACTCATCAGTTTTGTTTAAGCAGCTCTTCCATTTTGGCAGTTAACCTGCCTTTATTTTCTCATTCATCGCTGCACTAACCTGGAGATTAACACAGGTTATAAATGCAGCTGCGAAGTTTGTTCACAAGCCTCTGGCTCCTGGTACACAAGCCACCCACTGCTTTCTATTTAAACCAAATGTGAAGAGTACAGTAAATTGCCTCCCACTTGATAGCACAAGTGTTTCAGAGCAGCTCCTGTATGCAGAGCTACATTCCTGCATCCCTGCATTCCACAACACCACAAAAGAGAAATGGTGCATTTATGTGTGTGCGTATATAAAAATACATATACACACATACATATAAATGCTCACTGAATAATCACTAGAAGCAAAGCCGTGACCTCCACGAGTGCCACAGCACTTTAATTCATCAAACTGAATAGAAGATTGAGACCCTGATAGACATAATTGACAGCAGTGGGCTAGGCTGACTTAATACCTGTTGTTATATTTTAAAATACATGCCTCTTTCCTATCCGTTCCCAGATTTTCACCTCTTTCTATACTCATCTCATTAATTGCACACACATGAACATAGTGAATGCCTGTAATCCTTGGTATCCAGAAATACTCTCTACCTACACATTGCCAGCCTCCTCCTCTCTCTCTATTTCCATGTCTACATGATCCAGCTGCTTTGCCAGCATCTTGCTCTGCAGCCGACAGGCACTCAGCGTGTCACTGCAAGAGACAAACACATCATTTATATTCTGTAGGTTCTTTTCTCCTTTTTGGGGGCAAGATTCACAGTCACGATTCCTATCAAATATAGTTCATAAACTCTAGTATGTATGGCTGATACAGTATTTCAGTTGGTAATTTATGCTGATGGATTATGTTTGCTTAAACACTAACCTGGTTTTTTGGACCACCAGTTCCTGTTCCCTGACCATGTCATCGAGCAATTGGAGGCTCCTCTGTGAGGTTGATATGCGAATTCTATCTGCAGACTTCAGAGCCTGAATGTTACTAATGTTGCCCAAATAGTGTTCTGCGCTTTCCCTTTGAATTGAAACACACAATTAACAAAGAAACATAATGAGAAATTGAAAAGTTATGTGAAGATTGTATGACATCCTTACATCCTTGCTTTCTGTTTTATTCTAGCAGAACTGTTACAAATAAGATCAGTATAAATAAGGAGAACATGAACACAAGAAGTTTGCATGATGCACTTAAGCCAGGATTTTCAGACTTGGATATCTAATGTTGAACATTTATACCCTCGCTTAATATTTTAATTCTGTGTCTTTGGTTTGAAATGCCTGTGGCTCCTCTTGATCCCACCTTGGGTTTGCCATTCCAGTGTTCCTGAACAATAGTTTAAAATGTTAACAGGAGCATTCTGAACTAATCTAAGACATGTCACACACAGCTGGTCAGTCAACTACAGAGGAAATCCCTGTTTGAATCAGAACAAGGTATTTACGTGCTAGAATGAGACTGGTCTTCAACATCTTCAGAAGTGTCCTTGTTTTCCATCTTGCCACCACCAGCCAACCCTTCTTCCAGCTCATATTCTAGCAGATATTGAAACAACAGCTTAGCAAAGATACTTTGAACTTTAAAATGCAAAGCTTTCTATACTTGCTGTCAAATCACACCGTGGAGAATCAGAGATGACATTTTATAGCGTTTCTGGAGCATATATTAAAAAATTCATATGGCAAAACACACAGGACTATCGCACACCTGCAAATGAACAGGAGAATGTCTTCATATGGAAGTGTCACCAACAATCCCATTTATATGGGAAAATCCCAGAAAGAACAGGGAGAGGAACAAGGGAGGATAATGTATTGCCAGGTTCTGGCCAACAATCTAACATGTTTATCTTACTTTAAGTTTACATTAATGTCAATTTTTTGTGAGTTATCAAAGCAATTCATTTTCACCTTCCCAGTGTTCTTCCACATCAGAGAACTGACCACCTGCATCTTCTTTTTCTTCTTCTTCCAGAAAAGGTAGAGGAGATATTTGCTGTTCTCCATCACTGTAACTGATCCCATGATCTTCCATGCTGACACTTCTTTCCAAATGACCAGGCTAATAAAAAGAAAAACATGTTTTACACATCTAATCTCCAACAACTTACAGTAGTGGTGACTATCTCTAGAGGTCAATTCACAGCATTCAGTACATACTTAAGGCACATGAAATAACTGGATACAACCGCACACCTCTGTGCTAGTTACATATTTTGAGTATCAACTATAATAAATCTCTTAGAGAAAAGCAGGGATGCTGCCATTTTTAGCTTTTTTTATAACAATCAGCTCAGTAATTAAACCTTCTGAAAGTATTTTAACAACTTAGGCCACCATTTTACCCATTTACAGAATTATTCAGGCACAACTCCAACAAGCACTATTTGCTCTTAAGTCTTTTGCAGTTCTCCAATGTAAACTGTTCCCAAATGTTGTTGCAATTTATTAGAATTCAGTAAATTCTGTATGTCATCTAGAATGAGTTATTACCACATGGTTGAGCATTTCACATCTTACTCACAGAGAGACTTGGCCATATGATTAATTTTAACGAAGGTGGCTCAGCTTTGAGCGCGTTTATGTAAATCCTTCTGCAAAACTCAAACCCATCAACTAGAACAAAGTATCTATTTTCTCCAGTTAAGGAGCAAAGGAAACACACCCCAGGATTTGAAGTATGGAGTAACGAGTAAGTGACAAGAACCACCTTAAAGCCAAGCAGGATTCCTACGCTGGGCTACGGTTGATTAGGGGCGTTGGTGGCACTAAGAAGTGGCACAAACATTAAACAAACTGCCAATGCAGCAGTGGCCCCAACGCTTTCAGCCAAACCACTGCGTTGTGAGGTTGCGTGGCTCCAACTCCCAAACAACAAAGTTTTGGGTAAATTAGGCCGAGATGCACAGCGTGGCGGAAGGCCCGAGCCCTCCCACAGGGCGCCCCAGGGCAGGCGGTGAGAGGCTCGCTGCTCCCAGCGCTGCCCCCTCACAGCTCACCGCGGTCAGGCCCCGCCGCGGCTCCTCACGGCCCCCGAGCCCGCCTCGCCGCCCCGGCCGCGCTACCAAGGNGGTCCTGGGCGGGGGGCCGGGGGGGTGTTCAGGCCATTGAGTTCCCGAGATCTGAGCCAGCTGAGCCGCTCATCAAGGTGTTTTCCTACTTGACGATAGTTTTTCATTATTCATTCTCAGCAGTGTAGATTAAAATATGAACCGCTGACACGGCGCCTGCCCGGGTGTGGTGGCGAGGGAGTTACACAGCTCTGTAAGCTTTTGACACGTTCTCTGAGAGAATGATTTACACTTTGGAAATACCGTGGCATTAATAATTCCATCGTATTAGTGTCAATAATTGCCTGGGTGGGAGCACCCGTGACACCTCTTCTGCCTGTCTGGGGCATCTGGTTCAGGTGATTTCAGGTAACCAAAGTCAGAGACATTCTCAGTGCATATTCAGCTTGATATTTCTTTACACACATTTATAAATTTTAAGCAGGTTGTGGCATGATGATTAAAACCCTTTTTTGTGAATTCAGATGACTTGCTGCAAGGTAAAGTCCTGTGGATTTGGGGCTTGAGCACACGCATATTAGAATACTGAAGGTTCCCAAGTTTCAATCCAGACAGAAGCTGTCTTAAATGTATTTTCAGAAGTAAGCCTGTACTATCCTGACAAAAGGACTTCACCACTAGTTACTAATTAAAGATTATTACAGCAGAAATCATGTACTCCTCATGCTGCCCATTTATAATGTCACATTCTGAACAGTTCTGGCTTCAGCAACTGCAGCTCTAGAGATTGTGTGACACTTCCATAATTGTTACAAATATGCACAAAATCACTAAATGAAAAGTATTTAGATGATATTTCTGTGATTTACATAGTGACTGACTGTGTTCATAAAATGACTCAGTTGGAATACTCTCTTCTTCAGAGGAATCTCCTGAGCCTGTGTGTTCAGGTACCAGATTTAGGGTGTCCAGAGAAGCTGTGGCTGCTCCGTCCCTGGAAGTGTCCCAGGCCAGGCTGGACGGGGCTTGGAGCAACCTGGAGCAGTGGAAGATGTCCCTGCCCATGGCAGGAGGTGGAAATGAATGGGCTTTAACAACCCAGGCCATTCTATGGTTCTGTGATTCTAGCTCTAAATTGGTAATTAACTGGCTTTCCTTTCTTGTATTACCTTGACAAAGTCAAGGACCAGTACAGCTGGATCCACAGCAAAGCAGATCCCTGTTCCCTCACTCTTGGCACTAGGCCGCAATGACGTGCTAGAGAAACCCAGCTATTCAAAGATTCAAAGAGATTCGGTTATTAAAATACTGGGACATCATCCACACCAAAATACACCCTGATCTGTACACAGAGACAGATGCATTCTCAGATTTATTTAGTTGAAAATGTTCCTTAATTGTAAGCAATATTTCTGTAATTGTTAGAGTCGCTATGGGAGTAAGGTCTAGGTTTTGATCCCAGGCATACAAGCACATGCTGCTAATCTGAGCATTTATTTCCACTGGCACACACAATATGGAGTACAAATTACTCACATTGACCAGTTCATTGTCCCACATTTATGCTATAGGTCCTCGTTCTTGAGAAATACATAGACATTCTTAGCTCTATAAATGGTGGAATCTTGATTTTATGGCATCTATTCATATTACATAAAACAAATTACATACAGACATTTGCAGGATTAAAGCTACAAGATGTAGGCTAAAAATATGCAGTGATTAACTGTATAGCTCTCTCTGCAGATCTGGAATAGTTATAACTGTGTTAACCCTGAACCTGCCAGTTCCCACACTCCTCGAGTCGGGATGCAAAAGATTCAAGCACGGATTTTCCCCTCAAGAAAACACTTGGAAGAACACCTGGAAATATCACTGATTGTCAGTTTCATGTGATATTTTTATTCAGGATATTTATTCAGTCCCAGTTTACAACTGTTTGAATGATTTTCATAACAAAAACAACAACAACAACAACAACAACAAAGGGTCATGATTTTGTGTCAGGTGAATAATGTGCCTCTGGGGAAAGACAAAGTGGATTTTTATCTCCCATGTAGATGGGAGAAGAGAGAAGATATCTGCAGTTCTTCTGAAGGAAATTATGGTTCCCCAGCCAAGTTCTTATCTCTGAATCCACAACTTATGTCTACCAAGGCAGTGAATCCTTAAGATATAATTCTAGGAAATGTACAAAAAGCCCTTGGTTGACTGAACTGTTCTAGATTTTGTAGGCTCTGGACCCCAGCGATCCACCTGAGAGAAACGGGCTAACGGCATGAGCAGATAGAAATTAAAACCCTGCTCTTTTCTTCCCACGAGGTTAAATTCAGAGGCATTTCTGTGAAGTTCCTTCAGTACCACCTCAGGATCAGCTGGAAATGCAGCAGAGCTGGCCAGTTCAGTTTGCTATATGGCTGCATACTGTGCTTCCACAGGCAGTTGGCATTTCCCTTCCGAACGTTTCCAAGGTGACAGTAGCTCATATATGGAGCTTTCTGGCTTTTAGGCAGGAAGACATGCCAATAATGGAATCTGCATTTTGGCAGAGTGGTTCATATCAATTACATAACACAACTTCTCTGCCCTGTTGTTTGATAGGGATCAATGTTGGCCTGTAAACAATGGCAAACATTGATTTGTCGGGCTGTAAATAATGGCAAACATTGATAAGCATCTTCCCAGTGACTCATCCTTACAGATGTATGGACAAAGAATGAGAGGGGCAGTTGCTATCAGAGCACTTCATGGAGGAATGACCCAGGATGACACCAGCTGGGAGTGCACCCCTGAGAGCAACACATCTGGGGTAGAACAATCATCCTGGTCCTGGAACTAGCCCTGGCTCAGGGCCAAAGTGGGGAATTTCATCCCAAATCTGTTGCATAAAGAAAAGGAGGGCAAAGTGTCTGGCTGCAGTGAGCTTCATGATTATAAAAAAAATTTATGCAGACTGAGGGAGGAACTAGATGTTCTACAGAACATTTAGAAACAGATAAAAAACTATATTCCTAGCACTTAAGGTGAAAGGGAAATTAATATTGTGGTTATCCAGATACTGATTAAATACAGACACATTTGTGTTGGGGCTGTGGGACTTTCATACAGTGCAAGTACAGTACAACCTCTGAAATGAGCTAAATATTCCCACCATACAATTGCTACTGATATTCCCAAATCTCATTTATAAAAATAGGCATATGTGTGTAATTTATATATCTAGAGACATTTGGCGATGTTGCCACAACAGTCTTTCACGAGCTGCTTAGGTGGAATCATGGGAGGGTGAGACTAATTATCCCTGTGGTACATTTTTTGCCTCTAAAAATTATATGTGACAATATGACATCTTTATTTTGCCGGCAGTAAAACCACCTGTTCTATTTAGAAAATGATCTATTAAGAATACCAGGTAATGCAGTGCAGCTGTAAAATAAATTGAAATAATGTCCTTTTGATACGGTCTCAAAATCCTGAGTAATAAATGACTGAAAACTTGTTATTTGGCCCAAATCACTGAGCATGTTTCTCCTCAATCCCACCAAATTATGCCATCCAATAAATTATGGTAGCAGTTACAGAAGTATGGATGTCTGTGATTAGGGAAAATCCACACCTGTTACATGCTCCAGAAGAAAAATACTTGACAGATACTGAAATGTGGGTTTCTGGTTTCAATTGTAGTAAAATACACGTCAAAGCTGTGACCTTTATTACTACTTGAGGAGGGTAAATACTTCAAGAATTAGTAATTGTTAATATAGTAATAATAACTAATTATTTCATAAATAGCGATGATTAAATGTCATTTACATGTGACAGGGATTGTCCAGATGTGAGGATAGCCCATCAGCTTTTGACCTGGCATGGTCACATAGTACAGAAACACTGACCTAAGGACCCCTGTGTTGCTTTGACAGATCTACTACAGCTTTACTACAGCTAGGATCAAGGTTTGTTCCAAGCTGTATAACTCTGACCTGACAGCCTGGTCCTGCTGGAGCACGGAGCGGTCCCACGCAGTCTCCGAGGATCCATCTGAGCCCCACATGCAAGGTCAGATCATAGGATGGGCATTTCCATGAAAGCTGGTGCCTGCAGCCATAGGGATTGAGGAGAAGCAGCAGTTTAGTAGAGTGACAAAAGGCTTAGGAAACATTTAGTATCATGAGCCATCTTTTTAAGACTATTTGACAGTTCCCAGCCGGTAGCTAAAGCTAAAGGAAAGCTTTAATTATTTTCAAGAGGATTAGATGAGAAAGATTTGGAGAGCTTATTTATTTTGTTTTGTTTTGATGTTTTAATGGCAATTTTAATAGTTTCTTAATCTATGTCTTAGCAATTTTAATCTGTCATTGACTGTAATGAGTTTGGGATATTCTGCTAGAATTGTATGAAATTAAATATGGTGTTGATCTTTATGATTTTATCCCCTCTCTTCCCTTTGGCAATAGGAGTTATTTATTTTGTGTGGGGTGTGCATATATATACATATGTGTATATATATGTACCAGCCTGTTTTGTTTAAATATATGTTGTATGCAAAACCAACTAAACCCAAGGCTGAATGACCAAGCATTTGTCCTTCTTCTGTATAATATGAGGATATAATTAAGGCACATATAGCTAAAATGTAGTTTACTCATCTGAAGTAACTTTTAGGATTGTCATTGTATTTTTACTTGTGTTAATGGTCACTTTTGTAGCAAGGTCTATCCCTTCAGAGCATCTGTTGCCATGATGTGCTTCTACCAACACACAAGTACACAAATCACACACTTACACGTCACACACATAAAATACACACAGACACACTCGTTCCACAGGTGCAAAGTATCTCTGTGGGTTTTTTGCTATTTTTACAGATGTATGCTGAAGACATAGAAAACTGTTCTTTTTTACTAGTAAATTGGATGGCAGCTGTCCAGCCAGGGAAGAACACCAAGGAATTCTCAGCATAGGTACATAGCCCATTGGAACATCAGCCTTAAGAGTAGGAAGAATATGAAAAAAATCTCAACTGAAAATATCCCGAAAGGTGTGAATATGTTCTGTTAAATAGAGAGACAAAACCATTCTGTTCTGTGTGTCACCAGGTAAATTCCATTAAAGATCTTTTGGTTTCTCTCCTCCAAAAAAGCAATTTTCAGGCAACAACCCAACTCCTTGAGTGTAAATTTGTGTCTTTTCCTCCTTTTTGGGTGTTATTTGCAGGGATTGCCATTGAAATGGGCAGAGGGAGGTAAAGATCAGAAAGAAAATAACCCCCTACATCATTTTCACACGTTTATGACATGATCTTATATTTGTTATATTACATTTGTGTGTGTATTTTTTACATCTGTACATCTGTTCTCTTCCTGGATCTCACGGGGCTGTTATTCCCCTCACCCACCACCCCTTAGTAGCCATTTGAAATATTGGTACTAAATAATAATACAGAACTAAGCAGACAAAAAGATAAATCCAACACTTTACTCCAAGTGCCTCCTCTTATTAGCTTAAGGTACCTGCATATTCATTTTTGCTTTATGATATAATTTCTTGAAAATGTCTCCTTCACACTATTTCCTTTGTGGGTTGGTTTTAAAATTGTCATTCGAGATTGAACAGCACCAAAAAGCCGAGGAGGCGGAGGAGGAGAGAAGGAAAGAGCGAATATGGAGGAGAAAACCGAGTTTGACCTGCAAGATGAACCCGAGGTCCCGAGGAGCCCCGTGCCGGGTCTCCGCTGGCCCCGTGCCGGGAGCCGCGGTCCCGGGAGCCGGCGGAGGTCCCGGGAGTTCGCGAGGCACAAGAGGTGGAAGCTGGACGATGGCAGCCCGAGCAGCCCGGGATGGAGCAGTGAACTGCTCCGAGCGTTTCACTGTAGAGAAGCCCCTCAGGAGCCCGAGAGCGGCGAGGCAGAAGTTTGCGTTCCCGGCTCTGCCCCTCTCGGTGGTACCGCCGGGCCGGGACAGCGCATCAACAGCGGAGAGGCGGCAGTTTCCCTGAGCACGGTGCCCCCGGCTCCATTCCCCGTTCCTTCGGAGGGATGCTGGAAGCCGGGCTGCAGCTGCGGTGCCCGGGTGCCGCCGGGATTTGCCGGGAGCTCGGGGGGGCGGCGGGGGGCGGCGGCAGCGGCGGTGCCTGCGGTTCACATGCCCCGTGCGGAGCGGGCGCAGCGGC
>VZRJ01000786.1:18079-87300 GCA_013397565.1 Ptilonorhynchus violaceus
TCGGGACCGGCCGCCCCTGCCCTCGGCTCGGGCCGCAGCTCCTCCTGCTCCTCCCTGGCACGATGCGCGCAGGACATTAGTGGCTCCGGAGCACTTTGAGTTGCTCCCACCCCGCTCCGTGGGATTAATCTATCCTTTTGGAGGTTATTTTCGGCAAGCAGCCTCGCAGGCGGGCAGAGCGGCCGGAGGAAGAGCCCGCGGCAGGGGAGGGATGCGGGAGCAGGGCAGCGGAGCCGGGCGGGACTGAGCCACCCGCAGAGGAGAGGAGGAGAGGAAAGGAGAAGAGAAGAGAGGAGAGGAGAGCTGCCCTGCTCCCTGCTCCCGTGCCGGGCTGCCTGCATGGCTCCCGGGCACTGTGGAGATTGTGGGGGCTGCTGCTGCTGAGCAACCATCCATCGCTTTAAACTCAGCCTCAACTTAGCGCAGCAGGCAAGGATGGCAACGCCACTGGAGCTTTGGAGCTGCCAGGAGAGCCAGGGAACCTGGGTTTTGGTTGCTGCTGTCTAATAAATGGGAGTAAAATGGAATTTCTTACCTGGGTTTTTCCTGCCTTGATTCTACTGTGCACCCAACAGCACAGGTGTATCAGGTAAGAAAACATCTTATCATTCTTTCTTAGACTGGCCTTAGGCAGCCGTTCTCTCGGGGTAGCTGGAGTGAGTGATGCCAGCTCTGGCTGGGGCTCCCACTTTTGCCCAGGGATGCTTTCTGCACTTATGGGCCACGGCTGCTTTGAGTGAGTGTTCAGGAGAAAAAGGGCCCTTGACTGAAGAGTTTCCTTAATGTGTCTCATCTGTTTCAGTTTTTTCTTTCTTCATTCTCTAGTCAAGGATGCACTTCTGCCAATTGAGCAGCAGTTTCTTGGGTTAGTCAAGGGCTGTGTTTTTAACAGGATGCTCCTGGAAGCCTTTTCCTGAGGGCACTTACTCTAAATTGGGGGCAATCACTTTCTGTAAGGCACTGCATATCCCAGCACAGCCTCAGCTCCTCCAGCAGCTCTGTAGGGGCCTGCTTGAACATGAAACTCTTCCATAAACCCCAGCACAACCGGTGGGGTATGAGCTGAATAGCTTTGCCTAGGGCCTCCATAGGTACCGTTACAGCCCAAAAATACAACCATTCCTTCCTAATGCGTTCATTAAGTCTCCCGAACTTAGGATAACAGGAAGAGACTGGCAGAGATCTTAGGGAAAAACACGTTTGGAGAACGCAAACCATTTCTTAAAATAATAAATTGTAAAGAAAGGTATATATTTGCAGCTCTCAGTCACATTCCCTCCGAAGGTGTTAGCTAGGCAACCAGCGATGGTCTCGGTATATTCTTATTCTCTCCAGATCTGGAGGCTGGATGTGGAGAAAGCTTGCCATGATTACGCAATGAAAATAGAAGGGGGAGTAAAAAAGAACTTGCTGCATGTAAAAACATGCCTACACCCCCCGAGAGCAGGGGTGGTTGTGGCATTAAAGGGGTCTTACATCTGCTTCCTAGATATCCTTAATGGCTTCAGAGGACTGGAAGAGGCAAAGTGGTAACTGTAGCAAAACATAACATTGCTGTTATAGGCGTTGGAATGAATCAGGGAGATCTGATTTTTTTCACTGAGAAGGAAAAGGATCTTGCTTAGAGGAAGTGTCAAGTCAACTGCTCTTAGTCAGGACTGACAGCATGATTTATCCTGTGACCTTGAATCTGTTATCCAGGGTCAGATCCTGACATCCTCAGACTCTGAAGCAATCCAGTGTTACAGTGAAGGCAGAGGAAATACTGCTTATTACCCAAAGGCATCCAGATCTTGCCCATAAGTTCAATGATCCTGTTTCTCCCTCTGCATTTGAGCTAGCAAGGAGGCTGTTGGTTGAAAAGTGGTGTTTGAGTACATAAGAACCAAAAAAAGAGAATTTTAAAGAAGAGTCAGTCTTCTCAGTCTCTGTCTTCAAGGTCTGCTCCTAGGCACAGCAACTGCTAGGATATGTGCAACCTAGAATTCATTGAATGCATTATTTATTATTAATTCCCTAATTGACTTTCTTTCTCCAGTTACACAATAGTGATGAGTTGTTTATTAGGAATACATCTACTCATGGCAGAGTCAGGAAAGGCGAATTCTAACTTCTGAAATTCCAGCTGTTCAGTCTGTAGTTTTCCAAATATGCCAAAGTGTGAGACATTCCATGGGCAAGGAAAGTTGCTCTGTTTGGATTCAGGATTTAGTGTGGCTATAGCAGGACATTGTTTAATCCTGTAAAAAGGGAGTAACCTTGCTTACATGTGTACTTTGGATCAGTTAAACAGAACTAAAGTGAAATTTTATCCTTGCATCAGTAAAAATATTTTTGGTACGAGATGCTTTTATGAATAGCAGCATAATAATGGGCAAAACTGGCAATAGCTACATGTTAAGGCTCTGATTTTGTTTTCTAAATGCAATGTGATTCATAATTATGATGACAGAGGCCAATCAACCCCCTAAATTCTCTGCTCCTGAGTTCTGTGCCCTGTATATTGACAGGTGTGAGAAAAACATATCCCAGAAAGGAAGAACATTTTGGTGATTTTGAAATGCAGTGGCAAGACAAAAGAGACAAAAGACTTCCCAAAGGCAAAACTACCAATGAAAACAATGTTGTGGTTTGGCAGAGGAGGGAAGTGGGGAATATATGGAGTCTGCTTCCTCATAGCATTTCTGAATATCCTTCCAGGGTGCTTTAGCTGTGTGTGGAGCAATTTCTCTGTCATGTGTGCTATTTGACTGAAGTGAATGAGCCAATTCAACCTAAGTCAGCACACTTTTATCAGGTAAACATTTTTAAAAAGTAGTACTTTTTGGTCTGCTCGAGACAGTGATTAGTGGCAAGAAATTTGGCATTTATATGATTGACAGGTCTTTGGGAAGAAGACTGTGGCTTGCGCTATTTTCTCAGGGTTTGAGATGCTGTGGATGCTGCAATAATGAATGTGCCACAGTGAATGAGATCATCTGCAGAAAGAGACTTGGGGAAATATTTCTTCATTTGTGTGGGGAAAGAGCACTTTTAATAGGAGTTTTGGGGTGTGTGTCTGTACTTTGTGATTCCTTACTCTAAGAGATTTTGTCTAATTAAAAATAGGTGTATATTTTATAGTTTAAATTTCTACTATGTTAAGTGACTTTTATACACTTGCATTTAATTGTCATTCTGCTGTGTGTCTCCCTAAGCCTTTTACTTCTATTTGTGGAAACAGAGCAGCTTTAACACGTGAATATATGCAAAGAGTGGTCCATTTTCTGTAGCTTAAAACTGGCAGAGAGGCTTTGATGTTCTAAAGGTTTCCATGAATTAAGCCTAATGCTTTTTCAATTACATTTCAAAATGCAAAACATATTTACAGTGAGCTTCACTTAAGAGTCAGGAATGGCAGATGGGAAGGATACACATACTGCTCTGGATAATCCCGGAGTTTGACAGAGGTCAGATTGTTCTCTGACCTTGCAGGACATTCCTTGTCTTTTTCCCAAGAAAAAGTTCTCAGAGAAAATGAAATGTACTCCATCCCTGTCCTCCAGTCAAACTGGTTTTTTCCATCTACGAGGTTAAAAGATTCATATAACAACTGTGTCACAATCCCCAAAAGAATCAGGTTAGCAGATCTAAAGAAGAAACAGAAAATGCAAAAAGTGATTGTCCACACCTTACTGCTCTATGAGTTTGTCGGAAGGTCAGTGCACCCTCCTGGCAATTATGGCCTCAAATCAGTGTCTCACTGGCCACTGACTTAAAGATGCTGCTGAGATTTTTGCACTGCTCCCAGAGATTTTAGCACTGTTGTGCAAAAAATAATATTGCTAATGCTATCCCTTGTTCAGCTGCTGTTGTGCTCTCATTCACATGGAACTTACAGATTGCCTCTTGCCTTGGTGTGATTTAAATACCAGATATTTTCTAGTAATATTGATAAACTTCTAGCAACTGTTAACAAGCAGTGTTCTGGAAGAGAGCAAAGAGAGGCTAATACCTCATTTGTCTGACAAGCCCATTAAAGATGTGCTGTCCAAGTTGATTGATGTTTCTCCTCCAGATTGCTCCACATTAGTAGGATACCATGGTCCTGCAGCAGCTGGGAGGATGTCAGCTCGGACAGAAAGGATTTTGGGATATGTGTACTTTTTATTCTAGAACTGATAGCACTTAGCTCTGAAAGAGATGCATTTCGTTGCTCTGTCATTTGTAATTCCTTGCTTGGAGTTGCTTTCCCTAACCTGTGTCCATATTAGGGGAAGGAGAACTCCACATGTTTGCCCAGTTTATCAATGGGGATTTCCTTTCCCTTTTGATTGGTGTGCAAGAGAATTCTCTATTGCTTTCATGGTTTAGACAGAAGCAGTTTATTTTCAATGAGCTCGGTTGAAGTTCTCCCAGTTCTTAAACTCCAGATGTGGACAGATGCAAATATATTCTTACAAATATCTGCTTAAAATGAGATGTGTATGGAGTCAGAGTGTGGATCATCTTCAGGCTTGAACTTGGGAATGACTTCCAGAGCAATAGAAGTCTACAGGACTGTTGCCATTCAGCCAGGGAGGCACCCACGCTGGCCTGGTGCAAACTTTGAGGAGCTCTTTTACCCCTTGGATTTAACAAATCAGTACCTTACTTTTACAAAGTCCTTTTTCTTACTAAAACAAGCTTTGCAGCAGCTTACATCGGGAAGTGAAGTTGCTGAATCATCTAATAGTATTTTCCTTTCTTTTCATCTTTACTGCTTACAATATGAAAAGTTAATCCCTTCCAATGCATCTTTTCTATGCTGGTCTTCCTTTTTCAGGTACAATAATGAATAATATTTTAGGCCATATATAATCCCAACTGCTTATCAAGGATGAATGAAATTCTCTCACTGTCCTTCATGTAACTTTAAAGCACTGGATGTGATGTGCAGAAGTCTAGAGGAATGACTCAAAGGAGTTATCACCACATGGTAAATCTAGCCATAAAATTATTTCAGCTGTAATACTTTAATAACCCCCCTGGTATTAAGTGCATATAGCTCCACTAACTTCAGCCCATTTGTTACACTGATGATCTGACCCTAAGGCTTTATTAATAATAGAAACAAGATTTATTTTAATTGTGTCATGGATATTTAAGTAAAACTCCCTCTAGATTGTAATCTGCTTAAAACACATAGCAGGCTATAGCCTACAGTTTTTAACCCAATTCTCATCATTTTACCTTCTTTTAGCTTCATGGCTTTCCTTAATGCCATTAAAATAGAATCCTGACACAGGAGAACTGCTGCACTCTAAGTGCCTTGTCAAAACAGATGATCAGGCACACAAAATACATCACTCCAGTGCTGTCACCTTCTGACTTGAGTTCTGTTTTCAAAACACTTTACAGAATTTGGTTGCAGTTTTAGCAACAGGAGCCAAAACCCACCATCTTCTATTGAAAAATCAAAGAGATTTTAAGCAGATATATCATTCAAGTGTATTGCAGTTATTTACTCTTATTAGGAAAAGACATAAAATACCATTCTTTACCTATAAAAGGACATTTTACTGATTAGAAACATCGTTTCGTATCTATGGCTGAGACTTGTAAGTTACAAATAAATATGTTTTTAAACAAACTTATTATAAAGCTATAATTTCATTGAAGTAAATGATGACAGCTGGATGATTGAAAAACCAGCAGTCTGATAGAAAGAAGTGTTGATATAGTTGATGAGACCCACTAAAGAATAAAAAAACCTCTGTTGACATCTGTTATAAATCTTCAAAGCCATTGTCTAAATCAATTATGTTATTCCAATTTATGTAGCTGAAAATGTGTCTTGGAGTCTTCCAAGGTCCTTACTCAGAAGGGATAGAGGAACCTGAGAAATAGCTGGGACAGTAATTTGAGATGAACATACAACAGTGTGCTCATGGCAAGGAAGTATTATAAATACAATTTAACATAACATTTTGCTGGGAACTAACGCAGTTTGACTTGGAGCAGTGCCCCTGTGCTGTAAGGTCACATAAGCTTTAACAGCTCTGCTAATGCAAGTCCTCAGTGTCTCTGCCGCTCAAAACTTACACTTACACATTGTAATCCCAGAACTTCTTCCTTATATAATTGACTCCAGACAAGATTTTTAAGACCAGGGCAATCAAAGGTTTTTCTGTCAGTCTTCTGTGAGAAGAAGAGTTGGTTATTGTAGGAGACTCTGTTCATGTGCTGGCAATAAATGCACGTGCTGAGCTAAATGCCCAGGCTGGCATATTTTGGAGAGAAAAACCATGTGCTTTATGTGGGTCAATGTCACATGAACACTCTAAGAAAGTTATGTAAGTACCAAGGCAGAATGTGTTTGTGGTGTATTACTCTGCAGTCTTCCATGGATGTTTAACCATTTCTCTTCTGTTACAAACCATAGGTATGTCTCAAACGCCATATTTATTGCTGGACTCAGTGGTAGATGCTAAACCAGTGCTGAGGCAGCTTTGATCCGGCACTTGCGTTCAGTCACAGGCCCTCTCAAACCACTGGCAATTCTTCTCTTTGCAAATAGCGGTGGCAGACGTTGTCCCAGCCCCTCACTTCTCTATTCCTGCCCTGTCAATCACAGTGCAGCGAGGGCCGATGTGAGCAGGCACAGATCTTCAACTGAAGTCTGCCAGCTCAGTTTAGCAGATAATGCAGACAACAAAACCTTGCCTTTGTTTGTAAGAGGTGGTGGAATGTCCACATAACTGCTTGTAGCGGGGTTCAGGGGCTGGAAGCTGCTGGGGGGTGGGAAAGTGCAACAAGAACCTTGGCTAAAGTCCTCAAGGAGCTTCCCTGGGCCAGCAAGAAGCACATGGCTGGCACGTGAGAGAGGGAGCCTTATTGCTGGGAGAGGGCTGTGCCATGAGCACAAATCCCACCACAACACACCTCCCAACCAAAACCTGCTGCCTGTTATCCAAATTCCAGCTGTGCAGCTTTTCCTGTTTCCCCATCACACTTGACAATACACCAGCCTTCTTGATCTCAGCTGTTCCAGAGTTAGGAGCTGTCACAGCTGCATTTCAGCATCCACAGATGTATTTCAGGCAGTATACAAAGTATCTTGGTTTCCCTCGTGCTTTTTCTAAGTTTCCAAATCTATTTTGCCTATTATTTTTAGAAAGAAAGAAACTTTTAAAAGTATGTGCTTGTATTTCAGAAAGAGGCCATAATCTGGCCTGAAATTTGTTTTGGTTTAAACAGAAATATCTGAGATGGTTTTCCTACCTATGTACAGTGCTTTTCCCCTAAATTTCCAGTATAGCTGATTATACTGTAGGTGATCTCTGGTGTAAAATAAGTCAATGTCTTCCATTTTCTGTCATTTTTCTGTTTGTAAACATGGGAAATTTTAAGACACTTATTCTCTTTACCCAGAGCTATGAGTGACATCGGAGATTACGTAGGTTCCAACATCGAAATATCCTGGTTGCCCAACCTGGATGATTTGATGAAAGGGTACGCACGTAATTTCAGGCCTGGGATTGGAGGTGAGACTTGGAGAAAAATGTCTCTTTTGTTCTTACAGTCCCTCTACCCTCTGATGTTTAAGTGAACTTCATACTTGACATGATTAAAAGGTTGTGATTATCTTTTACTTGGACAAGAGACAGATTGTGCAACAGCAACATAGGCTTCTGATGCAGTTCTTAAATTGACATCTAAGTTGAAGGAATCTTGTATTTCATTAAATGGTGATAATTTCTGCATCTGCTTGAAGTCATGCTGTCTTAAACTAGATAATGTGACTTTCAGAAAGGATTCCATAATTTTCAGTAGTTGTGATTTTATCTCATCTCCCTTATCACTGAAGGGAGGTATGCTGTTGGAAATTGAGGGTACAATTGGTAAAAGATTTAAAACTCTTGCTTTAAGAGTGTACTTTATAATGGAAAACACTTTAGTGAACTCCCTCTGTGTGAAAGAATTAACAGTCTTGGGTCATTGATATTTTTATAGGCACTATGATGATGTAAATCACCCCATTCAAACATTTTTCCTCAGGTCCTCCCGTTAACGTTGCTCTGGCAATCGAAGTAGCCAGCATTGACCACATCTCGGAAGTGAACATGGTGCAGTATCAGATTTTTTATTTTTGGTTTAAAAAAAGCAAAGATTCAAACTCAAAATTGTATTTGCTGAGATATATAAACTGATTACCTTCATTGAGACCTATGCAACTCTTGCAGTCTGTTATATATGACACTGATATTGAGTCACTTTTTTGTATCTTGTGCTTATCCATGCTAGGAGCATATGACAGAAATCCATATGCATGGCATCTCTCTGGTTGACTAAGTATAAAGTACTTATTTGCACTTGAAGCAGTTAATATATTTCTAGGCTAATACAATGATTACTGGCCAAGTTCCAAGACATTTTCATTGTCAGCATCATTTCCTAATTGGGATTTCTCTGGTCACAGGAATACACCATGACAGTATTTTTGCACCAGAGCTGGCGGGACGAGCGTCTATCTTACAACCACACCAACGAGACCCTGGGCTTGGACAGCCGCTTCGTGGACAAGCTCTGGTTGCCAGATACTTTCATAGTCAATGCCAAGTCTGCCTGGTTCCATGATGTGACTGTGGAAAACAAACTCATCAGGCTCCAGCCAGATGGAGTCATTTTATACAGCATCAGGTGAGTGACAAACAGTGCAAGTGTAATCACTCAGCTTTCCTAGGGTGATTTCCTAAAATAATTATTAACTAAAAATGGAAGAAAAGCTCCTATCTCTTATCCTTTTCTTTATAAGGATAAGCCAGGAAGGTCTCTTTGGCAGCACTGACACGTTTTGCACTGCACAGTCACTGATCATGTTCAGAATACCCTCGGTGGGAGAGAAGCATCTCATAGCTTTGGTTACTGGGCAAGGAGGTGCTAAATACAGAGCAAAGATTCTATTCTCCACTGTCTCACTATTTTCCAAGGGAGGTATGAGCCTGATTTAGGCTCAACTTCCCCATCTTTCAAACAGAGAAAGTAGCCTTTCCTCACTTTGGAAGAGGGCTGTGGCTGGAACTCAGTAACTGTATCGAAAGTTAATTGTGTAATGTTCTAAAAAATAATGGATGTGCACCTTTGAAACTGTAAGTCCAAAGTCCCCCTTATGGTATTGGTAGTGATCTTGGGGACAGTGAAAGGGAGGAGATTTAATCAAAAAATTCCTTTTTATCATCATCAGTAGCCAGAGAATCCTCTGACGTTAGACAAGTCATTTGACCTTTATTCAGTTCCCTCTGCCTTTGAGTTTCCCACAGACTCAGTAAAGGCAACAGCCATGAGGACTTTGAAAATAGTTTCCTTTATTAGTATTAAGGTTTCAAAGTTTTCCTTTCAGTCTTTTGAGTTCTGAGGAAAAGGATCTGTTTGATTGTAACTAACTGGTGTTCACATTGCTTCGAACAGGATTACCTCAACAGTGGCCTGTGACATGGACCTTTCCAAGTATCCAATGGATGAGCAGGAATGCATGTTGGATTTGGAGAGCTGTAAGGCCTGAGTACATCCGTATTTTGTGTAAAGCCTGCACATATGGTACTGAGATAGCTGGAGTTAGCTGGGATGATTCTGCTTTAGTCAATGGAATGTAGGGGGTGCCTTGGGATTTAGAGCAAACAGAAATCTCTTCATTTCCTGTGTTGGGCATTAAACTGTGGACTTTTCAATACCAATTTAACTCTGGTCCAATCCAAAACTCTAGGATTTAATTTAGTGACGATGAACAATGTACAGTCCTGCTGACAAATGTCTGGAACTTTGTGCTTGATGTGAAACCTTGTGCAGTTGTGACAGTCACTGGCATTACCGAGATTTGTTTCAAATCCAGTGAGAACAAGTAGAAAAGCCCACAGGCAAAAAGTGATGTGCTATTTTTAATTTATGAAAAAATAGAAAAAAGAAAGAATTCTCTGCTTTTAATGAATGCCATTGTGACTAACCTTCACACGGCTCTTTAGCTTGGCTTGGCATTTCTGTATCTGTTACACAGAAATCCATCAGAATACTGCATGGATTGGCTTAATTCATTTGTACTCACAAAGGAGGGTGAAGAACGAATTTATACTTTGTCCAACTTGTATTTAATCTATGATCAGCATGTAATTCCCATGAGCGTTAATATTTCCGAACAAAAATTATCACTGACACAAGCAGGGATCACCCAGTCAGGGAAAATTAATCTGGTTTTTAGATCAAGACGCCTACAGGTCCTCAGGGTTCCAGAGATCTGAGAACAGCAAATCCTGAGCAGATCCCTTGGCCTGTTGATGCAAGTTTCTCTTTTTCTTTTTTGTCACTGACTTTGTTTTCTAGGCAGTTAACTACAATACCATTTTATCCTGTCAAAAATAGCAATCTACAATTTTACTTATGTAATCACCAAATGCAGAGGCAGCAGACAGTGCCCCAGCAATTTGTTCTCTTTCTCAGCAAGTTCTGCAGGGTGTTTTGGTGGGGGTTGAATGTTTTAATTGAATTTGAGGGTTTTAATTTCAGTGAAACAAACAGAAATAAAATCTCTTTAAACAAATGGATGCTTTAGTAGCAAGTTGTCCACGATCAGCAAAACTAGCAAAGATTGATTTCCTATGGACTTGCATATTACATAAATCCCCTCATACATATCCCCCCTTTCTGTCATGCCCCTGGTGCCCTGCACCTCTCCAAAGCAGAGAGAATTATCCAGACTGAATCTCAGCATATTTGCAATGTGTCTGATGGAAATCAGCATAGCAGAGGAATTAGAGAACTTCCACTATGAATCCTCTAAGCTTTTAATTTCTCCCTTGAACTTTGTGTTTATTCAGCTTTCTTTTGGCAGATGGCTACTCTTCAGAGGATATTGTCTACCACTGGTCAGAAAACCAGGAGGAGATCCATGGGCTGGATAAGCTGCAGCTCGCTCAGTTCACAATTACCAATTACCAGTTCACAACAGAAATTATGAACTTCAAATCTGGTAACAGAATCTTTCTTCAATTCAGGGACAGTATCTGACTTTTTCCTACAGAGAGAAACCTCCTCTATCTATAATAGAAAATCCTTCTTCTTAAGTAACTAATTTCAGAACCTGTCAGGTTTCTGACAAGAGTTTTCTTCAGTTTCCACTTGTTAAAAGTGCCATCCTTTTCTGAGCCTCCAGGTAGCCACTGTAGCAAGTTATGTCCTTTAGCTCTCTCTGCTTGATAAAATACTGCGTGGAGTAGCCAGACAGCACTTGATAAAAAACACTTGAGGTACAGCTCACATTTTCTTGACCTAATTTGCAACTTCAGATCAAGAAAAATTTCCATTAGCCCTGACGTTATGAAGCTTATGACGTACAGTCAGATCAGTCTAATTCTACCCCGTAGAAGTCACTGGTGTGTATGTCTATCACTGGGCTTATTGCAATGTTTGTACAAGATTGGAGTCATTTCTTTCCTGCTGATTTTTCATCCTCTTTCATGTATTCAGATTCTCATTTATGCTGCACATCTCCTCTAAGCTCTTTTTTGAGTTTGAAATTAACTTGGCCTTTTAAAAAATCTAAATTTAGTATCTGGAGGACTTTCTACAGCAGATGATAAGACAGTACACATTTTGAAGCAATTCTGTTATTTGAGAAGACTCATGATTTTATTTTCAGATCTGGCATTGATATGACCTGAGACAAATCATTTGACCTATTCTTAGCTGATGAAAGCTGCAGTACCTCGTGCAGGGTTTATGAAGACCAATCGAACAGCATTCAAAAAAGATTTTTGTGATCCTTGTCCAAAAGATGTTAAAGAATGTAGCTCTGTGTCATTATAGGAAACGTAATTTTTCATATCAGTCTAACTGTAATTCACACAGCCAGAATCTTTTCTGTCTGCTCTTTTTTCCAGCAGGTCAGTTTCCCAGGCTCAGTCTCCACTTCCACCTTCGGCGAAATCGAGGAGTTTACATCATCCAGTCTTATGTCCCTTCCATCCTACTGGTGGCCATGTCGTGGGTGTCCTTCTGGATCAGCCAGTCAGCTGTGCCTGCCAGGGTGTCCCTAGGTAAAACAGATGGCTTGGGGGACTAACGGGAGGGGAGTGCTCCAGTGGCAATGATGCTCTCTGATAATCCTCATTGCCCACAAAGGTGCATTTATGACCACAATTTTTACATTTGCAGAAGAGATGGTCCTTTGAAAGAGTTCCCTCCTGTTTTAATTTCTGTCTCGTTATCAGAGCAGCTGCCTCAGAGACCGTCTAGAGAGGGTTAAAAGCAGTAATGACTGTGAGGCAGATGTATTGAAAGAATTGATTTGAAGTAACTGGGACACTGACAAAAAAATGTTCTTGGAGGTTGTGGGTCTGTTTGTCTGAGTAAGGGTTGCCAGTCCAGATGCAAAAGTGTTTGAGGGTTAAGTCTTTGGGTTTTGTTTGTCCTGATCTAGGACAAAACCAAGGATAATTTGTTCAAAGCTGCCTTAGTTATACAAATGCAGTTTTTTACAAGTTCCCCTGCTTTGAAAATCAGAAGCCACATTATGAAAGGGCTTCTACTGTGAAAATAATCCTCATCCTCAGATTAGTACATATATTTACGTATCTTAGTGAATACATTTCTATTTCATGCCGCCCTGCAGGTATAACCACTGTTCTTACAATGACCACGCTGATGGTCAGTGCCCGCTCCTCGCTTCCACGAGCATCTGCCATCAAGGCACTGGACGTTTACTTCTGGATCTGCTACGTGTTTGTCTTTGCTGCACTGGTGGAATATGCCTTTGCACACTTCAATGCTGACTACATGAAAAAGCAGAAGAACAAGATAAAGGCGAGAAGGCAGAGTGCAGAGGTCAGTAAGTGTGATACTGGGAATAACTTTGCCAAAGCAATCACCCTGCATCACGACCTTTTTCTGCTATGGAAATAAATTCTCCCTAAGAAGAAGGCTTTGAGAATGTTCTCGATGGTGCCTCGGTAATTCAGAGCATGTAAAGTCATAACCAGAATTAGACGTGGCAGCACAGAGTCTTTCCTCAGTTCTGCCAAAGCAAGGGCTAAATACCACCGAGCACGTATGGATCCCGTAGGTGATCCACCTCGGTGCCACGGATAGCTTGGATGAATGACACTGCCTTTGCCCTATAAATTGCTGTTATTCTCCTCTTTCCTTTGCAGATCAACGTGAAGAATGCCATTGTTCTGTTTTCCCTCTCCATAGCTGGTGTGAACCAGGAACTGGCCATTTCCAACAGGCAGCACCGAATTCCCAGAAGCTTGCCTGGATCATATGGCACAATAGAAATAGAAACTGGAGAGACAAAACAGCAGCAGGGAATGAAACTGGACAAAAAGACTGGCCTGAAGTCCCTGTTTAAGCCCATTGATGCTGATACCATTGACATTTACGCCAGAGCCGTGTTCCCAGCAGCCTTTGCAGCAGTCAATGTTATATACTGGGTTGCTTACACAATGTAAAAACAACGAAAAAAGGAAAATCCATCTGAGGAGCCACAAACTGAACAACACCCACAGACTAAAAAGCCCTCGCTGAAACTGAATTAAGGCATCTCTTCTCAAAATATTTTCCAACGAGCTCAAGACACTTCTGAAGTCAAGAAAGTCCTGCTATGAATTCCTACTAAAAGCAGCAATTTATTGCTGACCTGATTTGATACAGTAAGACTGCACTCTGCCAAACAATTCCAGCTCTTTCTTTCCTATAATACCATGAGACAACTTTTCATATGTACATATTTGTAGCAAAAGTCTAAATCTTAAATGGCCATGGTTTTCCTCCACTTCAAGGGTTGATCAGTAATGAAGATTTGGCTTTTCACACTCAGATTAATTTCCTTTTTTTGTAATGAAAGAGCTAATTCCTCACTTCTGCACACGAGTGGTTTTCTGCATCTGGCCCTCTGTGGGATGGTCTAGGTTTAACAGTAGTGCTAAAGTTGGAATTTTTAATCAGAAAAATCTCATGAACAAAGTAAAAGGGAATAGAGGGGAGTGGAGTTTTTTTCTTAAAATATTATTTGTCTTGGATAAAGTATTGAGAAATTTCAATGCTCTTAGTCACAGCATGAAATAAAATATACTACATAAAATTCTACTGAATTGTTAATAATGACTGTATTACATTTCAGATCTAAGCTAATGAAAGTTTAAACACTTGAACACAGAAATATTTATTAGTTTAATTGGCCTCAAAATAGATAAAAATTATTTAGAACCACAGAGAAGGCTCAGGCTTCCTGTGTTAGGTTGGGAAAATTTTGAAAGGTGCTTGATAATGAGGGAACTCGGACTCTATTTGCAGGAAGGACTTTAATTTGTTCTGTTAATTTTCAGTGAGAGTCTACCATGTGTGCCTCTGAAAATATCCTTTTTGAGTCTGTCCCTAAATAGCTGAGTGAAGGAAAAAGAATTTCATAACTGTCTGTAAGTTAACTCAGTTACTTTGGATATTTTTGCCATTTTTACTCTGAGGCTGACCTAATCTGTTAAGCCTCTTCACTTCCATTATTCAACAGTGAAATTTATGGGTCCTCATACACACTGCTTAATTCAGGACTAGATCTCTCACCCAACTCATGCAAAATAACACTTTGTTCTGTAAATAATCTCAGAGAACTCAGCAAGTGAACAAGTATTTACAACAAACTAATTTCACAATTATTCTCTAAAATCTCCACAGTAAATATATTGGAATATGGATTAAGACAACTGAAATATTGTTAGTGCAGGAAGCCAAGGTAAGACACTACAAAAGGGAAATTTATTTTGAGGATATTGTTGCCTTGAAAGGGAGAGGTTGTTTTAAAAATAGAGACTGACACCAAAGAAAAAGCGAAATGAGAGAGAGGGAAAGAAGGAAGCAAAGCAAGAGGCTGAAAGCTACAATGGAAAGGAGCATGGAGAGGGACTAAGCCAGAAGTTGTAGGTGAAAGAAGAGCTTTGCTGGGGATCTTGACCCTGTGGCTGATGATTAGCAGTTGCAACAGGGATGAAAGAAGTACTCGGTCATGGTGGAGCATGTGCACATTCCTCCTGCCTTAATTTAGCTGTGATTATGGCTTGATTTCGTATGACCAACACTAACAGATAGAGCATTTTAGCACTGATTTATAAGATTTGTTCAGTATAAGTGAAGTAAGAGAATGCTTTGAAGAAAAAATAATGATCTTGAACCCAGCTGTAATAAAAAATATGCTCCACTGTAAGTCAGGCTTAGGTTCACCTCAATCTTTAGTTTCTGTTATCGTGGAAAAACTCTCAGCCAACAGCGTGCTGGAAAACCCCAACTGACATCAAGCTGTAACTGTTCCACAAAATCCTCGCCGATCTAACCCTGGACTGGGACACCTGGATTCTGCTCCAAGATCTCCACTGACCTGCTGGGGAATCTTAGTTAAGACCTTTCACTGCATCATCTGAAAAATTGCTATAATGATATTGATTTCTTTCCTGTATCTTTGAGTTTTACAGAAGAAAAACCCTTCAGGAGAGGCAGAAACTCTTATCCTCCAACTAGGTAAGTGCATCCAACTGGTACTTTTGTGGTACAATTTACCATAGTTTCTGAGACTCACGTACTGAATTAAAGCAAAGTATCACTCAACTTCCACCTTATCTAGAAAGCTAATGAAAATATGCACCTCCTTCAATATATCCAGGTAATCAGGCTTCTTTTTTTCCTCCTGCTTCTCCTCTTTCTAATTTATTTTTCTTACTGTTTGTTCCTGATACTGATAAAATGCAACATTACAGAAATACACTGTTTTTTTCTAAGTGCGTTTTTGGTCATAATCACTTTCTCTCCAAGGAAATTCAACCTCTCCTGCTTTCTTCTGAATTATTCTTACTGTTCTATATAATGATTAAATGCAGAGTGGAATAAAAGCAGCAGAAGCATGACTTTACAATGCCTTTTCATTCTTAAGTTGTTGCTTTTTCCATGATCCATCACCACAAAAATACAACATCGTTTAGAAGGACCACAGTGCTGCCTTCTTCTGTGTTACACTTGCAAAAATCAGAAATAATCTTTAGTTTGGAATCAGTAGATTAACTTCTGCTGTGAAAGCAGAATCCAGCCTTTCTGTATCCTACAGTTTTCTCCAGCTATTAGTTTATTATGTAGCCTGTCAATGCCAGTATCCTCTGCTAAGAGTGAAATTATTGATTAAATTCAGCTGAAGAAGTATTCACAGCAAGTTCTTGAGGAGTGCAAATCGTAAGAAAATAATCCATTATTTTGGAATTAAAGTTATTAAAGAGCAGAGAAGGAAGCACTGCCCTAGTCCCTCTAGTGTGCAGTGGCTGGTTATTGAGAGTAATTGGCAGGAAGGTGGTGGCTGCAGATATTATAAAGGCAATGTCTAATCTAATTACTTCAGCAGTAATAGTTTGTAATTGTGCACCTGACAACTCCTTACACTGCAGCCAACTGACTGATCACATGGGGATATTGGACAAAATTAGTTGCTTCTCCATCTGGGAGACAGTCACAGGCTGCATGTCCTGCTGACTTCTCCACAAGATTTATTCAGTGAATTTTTTCTGTAGTTTGACTGCAGATCTTCAAGGTGCACAGCTCAGCGTGACTGATCAAAGTAAAAGGTGGCAGCAATCTCCTCAAAAAACCCCAAAGCCACAATGCCAGACTACCTACAGTGATGTAGACAGAAGCATAAATAAAAGGAAAAAAATATCTCAGAAGGTTGCAGGCAGTCAGAAAAGTGCCCTGTGAGCACACATATGGCAATGTGTCCATCCCAGGAACGAGTGGAGCAGAGGGCAGAACAGGAGTTTCAGCTGCTGTTGCTGCACTTGCATGAGTAGCACAAGACAAAACACCTCCATCAGCAAGAGGGAGGTTTTCTTGAATTGGTTTCCAGAGCCAGAAACAGAAAATTCAGATGTCATTCAAACTTTTAAGGAGACATTTCAACACAGGAGTATGGTGAATTGATTGGAGTTTTGCATAAATTTGAATCTTCTATACTTTTGTGTGTGCTTTACTTTTTTTTCCTTTGAAATCATCATATTTAAAAATCCCCAGGAATTACTGCTTTAGACCTATTAACATCTGAAGACAATTCCCTATTCAACTCTAATTTCATGATGCCCTTAATAAAGTGAAATAAGCCAAATTTGATGTCAGTTGAATGCTGACTTTGGATGGGTTGTACTAGTGCCATAAAAAAAGTATGTGACAGATCAGAAAGCACTTTTTCTGTGCTGCACCTGAAAGCATTTGTGTTCCTTTCAGCAATTTATAGTACTGCTCTCTGGACTGGCATGTCTGTGAGAAAAAGAGTGGGATATGTGTTAATGTAATCATTCTAAATGTGAAGTGTTAATAAAATGTAGATATACAGAAATTGGAGCTTCTATAAACGGACAAAATAGACATTCCAACTATTGAACTGGAAGATAAAATGCATTAGAAGGAAAATCAGAATAACCCTAGAGATTCCATCCCGTAATGACATCCTGCCTATTCAGTGCCCAGGGGTTTGTGAAACTCTCCTTTGGCCTTGACAACAGAAGAGGAAGTGCCATTGTGTGTTTATGAGAGCTTTCTGGGGGGCACTTACGCAGACTGCTGTACCGATGTTAAAAGTAGCTATTGCTGCCTCAAGAGGTTGAAAAGAATCAGAAAGCACAACACGAAAAATGAAGAAGAGCAAGATACTGCATGATTTGTTTGAAAGTAATGCTCGCAGTGATAGCACTATGAAGAGGTTAAAAACCAGAAGTGTCTGTGCTGTTTCTGGGTAAAAATGAAAGCATTTATCCCAGTTAAAGTAAAAGCTCTCACATCAGTTCCTAACTGGTTTGCTAATCCAATAGATAATGTAGCGAAACCAATTTAGCTCAATGAGGCTTCTGCTGTTGGGACAACAAAACACTTAATACGATTGCTCTGATTTTAAATACTGCCAGTCATTACCCTGGAAAAGCACTTCTCGTTAGGAGGGAAACAGCACCCTGTATATTTGCCTCTGAAGCAGAACAGATAACAAAAAGCTTATTGCAAGTTTCTGAGAATATTTTTGTTTAAAAAAAATCAGAAGCAACTCCCTCCTGCCTTGTTTATTACAGCAGCTTAGACCACTTGCCATGGTTGAAAGCTTGTTTGATATTAAAATAACACTGTGTGCAATACATGTTACAAACATAGACAGCTAATTCTTCCTAACGAAAACGGAATAAAAAATTGGCAATGAATATGTGGTTTTGGATGGATTTGGTAGATAGATGAGAAAGGCGCTGTGTCTTAAATGAAATGAATGTGAGGATCTAAGCCCCTCGTTACATAATGCAGCAGGGATCTGTTCTCTCCTTATACCAGCTTTGTGCCACAGCTATTCCTTTTACTAAGTCCTGCACAGTGAAAACAAATCTGAGAAGACAGTCAAGCCCAGACTGTCAGAAAATATAGCACCAACAGAACTAATCAGATGTTATTGGGAGTTCACTGTTCCATGAAAAGATGGGACCAAAAAAATAAATCCAAATATCCTGAGCATTTCTAAGACACCAGAAACCTCTGGAAACTTATCCCTTTCTTTAACTCTTGCAATACTTCTATTGCACTTGATCCCCAGTTCTCTTTCCCTTTTTTTCCCCACTGGAAAAGGGAAAAGAGGAGGAAATTTTCTTTCTCTTTGGCACAAGAACATATCAGGCAAAACTACTATAATCTTATCACACAGGTATGAAAAACAGGGAGACTGAAAGTCTCAGTCTGCAAACCTTTGTACCTTCCAATGGTTATTACATAAAAGGCAAGAAACTTAACCCTGTGATAATTAACCAGCACACTCCCACACAAACACACTCCCACACAAACGCTCTTTCTCCGTTTCATTCTCTTGCACTGCACACAGCTAACTCAATACATGCAATAGAGAAAAAAAGACAGCTTAAGTCATTCCTTGAATTCCCCACACTCTTAAAGAGATTCTTCTTCCTAATTTTGGCCCAAACATCTTTAACATAGTTACTGGGTCATGTAAGTTACTAACAAATACAGGTTGCATTAGTTGCTTTTTGGGTGAGTAACCTGAACAAGAGCAGCACAAATATCACAAAACTCAACTTTCATTCATGGGGTTACCAACTGGAGTAGGGAGAACATTTTTCTTTCAATAGTAATAAATAATTGGCTAGCTTTGGCCAATTGGAACAGGCAGAGCTGGAAGCAGCAAAACAATATATAGGCCATTGAGCTATTCCAGTATTACAATTACTACAGCTTTAAGATTAAATAAAGACTGAGTGATGAAATACAGAGTAATCTGTAAAACATCTGGTATAATGCTCCATGCAGGCTGTTCTTCCTTTATTGCTACACTTCTTTCAGCTTTAGACAAATACAAAAAAACTATTTCTGTAAATCTTAAACTTACTACATTTTTTACAGATATATTTAAGATTATGCTACCCTCATCTTGCTGGGTGAAACTTTTACATATACAAGCTTGTGTATGAATATATATAAAGGACAGGAGGGATCTATAGTTTCTTTATAAATTACAGTGCATATAGTATTGTAAAATTGAACAGGTTGTTTAAATATCCTGACAAAATAAATGCAGAAGCACAGAGGTTTGGTTTTAATTGCTTTTAAAGATATGTAGTT
The DNA here is from genome assembly GCA_013397565.1 of Ptilonorhynchus violaceus. Taxonomy (NCBI): domain Eukaryota; kingdom Metazoa; phylum Chordata; class Aves; order Passeriformes; family Ptilonorhynchidae; genus Ptilonorhynchus; species Ptilonorhynchus violaceus. Next base: position 37,718 of record VZRJ01000786.1, read on the forward strand.
TGGGCTACCCATAGAAATCTTTCTCCTCCTGGCTAATGAGGTGTCAACAAGGGAGTCAGCTTCTGGTTGCTTCTGTCTTATATAAGACAGACAAGTAAGGGAGGTGTTGGCTTAAAATAGTCTTGAAACATTATTCATTTTGTCTATTTTAATGCAAGCTAGAAAAACACTAATATTCGAGCCAGCAAGAAAATCTACAAAGAATTACCATGGTGATTTCTGATATTATGTAGAATATATGCTTTACTCCAGTTTATGTTCAAATATATTAATGCTTTGCCTTATTATTTTTATCCAAACTTTGTGGCATTTGGCCCAAATTCATTCCCACTGCATCCAAGGATTTCACTGCCAGTTATTTCAATAGAAACAATATCTAGTCTCTTCCTTGGCAAAAGAAAAGAGTAAGTAGGCTGAAGAGCAGCCTGCACATGGTGTTGGTTTGATCTGCTAGAGACATTCTATGGGGAGGCATTTTTTTTCTAAAGTGATACAGAACTGGTTACTCACATTTCACATGTATTTGTAGATATGAGCTGTCTCTCTCAATTTCTTTGTTGTTTAGTTCACAATCTGAAATCATCATTCTAATCCCTACTAAATCTTTAAAACCTAGGAAATTTGAAAGGTCCTAATATAGCTGAAGATTTTGAGTCACTAATTCAAGTACTAACAGGATACCTGTCTTCTACTGACGTGACACCAGTACTGATTGCCCCTATTTTTCAACAACTGTCTTTCAAAACAAGTTGTCATGATGATGTTTTCATTGGAGCATTTAGGAGGGAGGAAAGGAGGAGGTTTTTGGCCAACCTTGTCAGAAACAGACAAGTACTTTGTGTCTGATGGCTCAAGCAGTACTTTAGATTAATGCAATCATCAACCCAAATATTTTTTTCTCTTTAAGCTGATTTTAAAGGACAGTTCTCAACAGCCTGAAGCACTAAAATAAAGATGTAGAACTTGTAAGCGTTGTCTATACAACCGTGTTTCCCAGAGTTGCCTGGGAATCTCTTGCCATCTGCTGGAAACGTGTGGATGTACAGCCTTACAGGAACTGAGCTTCAAAGTTATTGCCAGAGACAAGAGTGCCATGAAATAATGGGGAATGTTCAGAAAGCAACACTCTGGATGTTCATAACTTTTAGTCAAAAAGACAATTCGGGAACGAGGTAACATCAGACTCCCAGGCTGCAGCAGTTGGACTACCAACATTAGATTCTCTAGTAAATCACATTCTCCACTGCCATGATAAATCTGTGGCATGATTGGATGCTGAATTACAGACTTATTTTCAAAAGAGAACTGAAATATTTGAAAAAAAACCCAACTTTTTTTTAGGTTTCTCTTTCTCAAACAGATCAGTTCACTTAATAGTCTGCTCTTCAGAGTAAAAGATCTGATATTAAATGATAATAATGATTTTTAAAAGAACTAAAATTCTAGATGCAATATATATCTCATTTACACCCGGAATAAAAGAAAATTGAATTACCTGTGGGAGCTTCTTCAAATCTAGGTGTAGTAGACAGAAATATTACAACTTTTCATTAAGGTGAGGATGGTTTGGTAGAAGACAAAAGTGCAGTGCCTGCCATCTGGAAAAATAAAGGGGGAAAAAAGCTCAGGAATACACCCAGGATTTACAACTTGTGTTTCAAACCATAAAACCTCGTTAGCTAATGTACAGAGCAAAGCCAACATCCTCTCCAAAAAATGCCATCTGCCCAGAAGTGGGAAGCATCTATTAAGAAATTCAACTGTTTAAACAGTGTTGTAATATAAGAAAATGCAAACCAGCCCAAAACGAGACTTCTAAAATAACAGCATGAATACTAAGTGAACAGCTACAAAACATCTCTGCAAGATGTAAAAATATTAAGGTTGAGATTTTTTTCATCAAGCACTGAAAATGTACCTAGGCTTTTCTCCTTGGTAAGTTGGGCTAGAAGAAAATAACAGCAATAAGCCACACAAAATTTCAAATCACAGTTCTGAAGAACCTTTTATCTCCCAATCCAACAGCTCAAGCAGCTGAATCATTTAATTGACGTGACATGGAGATCAAAGTCTCCCTTGACCTGAAAGAATTATGTTTGTAGACCTATCTTACATAATTTTCTCCATTTTAAGCAGAGAAATTTGGAACACGTAAAGCTTTAAGGGCCCACTTTGAAACCAAATTAACAGTTCTCAGTAAGATAAAATTAGCAGTGGACACACAAATAATTCAGCTTAAAGACTGATAACTTAAGCCATTTGGTGCATTTCCTCGGTGTCAGAGAAAACAGCTAGACTGATGGGAATAAATTTTCCCATTTTACTGCTATTTAAACTAGTGTCTACTATTATTTATTTGTATTTTGGAAGATTGTAGAAACACCAAAAGAAGCCCCAGAGCTACAGTGCTGCAAACTCCCCAACACACCCCCCCCCAAAAATCCCACAAAGATACTGAGACAGTGCTACACAGGAAACAGCAGGAGACTAGGGACTGATTAATTTTTTCCATTTCAAAAGACAAATTAAGACCACTCAACTCCAGGTAGCCAAAAAAAAAAAAAATCCATCAGTTGTATGTTCTTGTTTTGGTTTATTTTTCAGATTTGGTGGGTTTTGTGGATATAAACACATCAAGAAAAGCCCCAAAGCAACCCTTTTGCTTCAATAGCTCATTTGCTTGGAAAAGTTTTAAAATGCACACGGAAACCAGCTGTTTGGGCAGGATAAGCAGCATTTCCACTAGAGGACTCTCCGAGTTCACCATCCCAGCTTTCTGTGAGGAACATGCAAAGCCCTGATCTCCTTCACACAGGAGATCCTGCTTCAGTCACAGAGGAGTCACAGTGGGGAAGCAAAATACCAAAGTATCATTAGGGAAAAACATCCAAACTCAACTTTACAAAGCAAAGGGCACTAACCATGTCACAGACTCGCGCTTGTGAAACTCTGGTTACTCCACCACTAATACATTGTTTTTCTCTCTGCCCTCTGTCTGGCCAGTCTAATATTATTTCCTTTTTATTATCTCAGCTGTGATTTTCCTGCTTTAACCGCTTTGAGCGGCCCCTCCCTGGGCTGGATGCTGGATCCAGCTGGATCCACACTCATGGGACATCACTGCTGGGGCTTCCCACTGAGATTGCCTGGGAAGCAGCTCTGACAGCTTTGGGGGAGGCAGACAGGGCCTGTCTCCCCACACCCGTCCCTTCAGCACCTGTCCTCTGTCCTCTCAGCACCTCTCCCCTCAGAGCATGTTCTCTGTCCCTTCAGCACCGCCCCCCCAACTCTGTCCCCTCACACCTGTCCCCTGTCCCCTGAGGACCTCTCCCCTGTACCTCACACCGGTCCTCCCCCACCTGTCTCCTCACACCAGTCCCCTCAGCGCCTGTCTCCTGTCCCCTCAGCACCTCTCCCCTCAGCATCTGTCCTCCCGACTCTGTCCTATCCCCTCACACCAGTCCCCTCAGCATCTGGCCCCTGTCCCCTCACACCAGTCTCCTCTCACACCTGTTCCCTGTCCCCACACCTGTCCCGTCCCCCTTCTCTGTCCTCTCTCACATCTGTCCTCTGTCCTCTCACAGCAGTCCCCTCTCACACCCGTCCCGTCTCCTGTCATACATCTCCCCTCACGCGTGTCCCCTGTCCCCTCACGCCTGTCCCCCGCCGCTCCCTCAGCCGCCCCTCCCTGCATCGCCGCGCTCCCATTGGCCGCAGGTGTTCCCCGCCGCCCCCCCGCTAGCCCTGGTTGGCCGGGACGCTCCGGCTCCCCAGGTAACGGTTCCCGCGCTGCGATTGGCGGCGGCTGGGCGGGACCCGGGCGGGGATTGGCTCCCCATTGGCTGCGGCTCCCGCCCTCGGGCCGCCATGTTGCCGCGGGCGCGGGGGGGGGGAGTCGGGACAGCGGTTGAGGGGCGCCGGGGGCACCTGAGGCGGGACTTGAGGAGCAGCTGAGGGGTATCGGGGCTCCTCCGCCGGGCGCTGCCGCTGCTGCTCCCCGCCGGGGCCCCGTCGGCAGCGAGACAAAGTCCGCTGCGAAACTTCCTCACAGGACTTTGAGCAAGTTGAGGCCGCGGAGGTGTAGCCGAGTACCGCGCAAGGAGCGGCCCCTGCTCACCGCGGGGCCCCGGTGTGAGGGGTGGGGCCGCCGTGCTCGGAGCAGGTAGGAGTCAGGGTGGTCCCGGTGGGGAGGCCGGTAAGAGCCCGCTCTGCCCGGGGAAGTGCCGGCTCCACCTCGTCCTGAGCGACGGTGTCGCCTCCCGGCCGCTCCCCACAGGCCGGGGCTGCGGGGGGACCCCGGGTGGGCGGCAGGGGCTGCGTGTTCCCCTGGGCCCCCCGGGAGGGTCGGGTCGGAGTTCGAGGGTCTGCGCTCCCCCGGTACCTGTGGCCCGGCTTGCCCGGACGGCGGGGTTATGGAGGTGTCTGGATACACACATACATGTGTGAGGTAGTAATTTGGAATAAACAGGATGTTTGTCAGCCTCCAATCGTAAAGGTATCTTAAATTACAGCTTGGAGTTCCTCTCTTGCTTTTCCTGGGTAAATTTGTAACCGATAGTGATTGACTTCAGTGTTCTATGTATATAAAAACTATTTCTAGTTACTCGATTCTTTGGAAGAAAAGACCGAGATGCTATGTTGATGAATAAGTGAAAACTTCTATAGAGTATTTTCAGCCAAGAGGGAGCTGTTGGATGATTTTTTAAGAAAGCATCCTCAAATGCTTGGGATATTTCTGTAAAACTAAATTGTACAGAGTATTTTTAACCACTCTCATTTAATTTCTCTGCAGGTCAATGGTCTTATACATTTTCCTTCTGATTTTTTGCTGTTCCATGTAAAGCTATTTGCATTTCTAAAATTTGACACAACTCATTTGTTTAGCAGTGTGTGTATATTCATCAGTATTCTGTTTTTTTTTCTATGCAGCTGGATTGAGAATCATCTGGAGCAGAAACACATTTCACATGTGAAGCTCTTCACTTTAGAATTTGTTATCTGTCTTGAATCAACTTATTTCTTCATTCTTATAATTTTATTTAGCTGCTAAATACAGACCATGCCTAGCAGAATGGGCTCGAAAATTGATTTGAACAGAGACTTCATCAGAGTAAAAACACACTACAGTGGGTAAGTCAGTGTGTCCTTTCCTCTGTGTTGTGCCCTGTCTATTTTTGAAGCATATTGAGCAGGAGTTCATGGTCTGACCTAGTGATAGAGTAACCAGGACTTTGGTGGATTTGTAATTAATGTCAGATCAGGCAGGTAAACTTCTGAGCTATTAAAAGACCTGTCAGACTTCTGCAGCATGATCAAGAAGAAAAGTTAATTAATTCTTCTTTCAAAAGGGGGGGAAATGTGCATAACTGGCATACACTTACTGTGGGTTGATGGATTATTGATTCCTATAGTCACAGCCAGGTCTAGATCCATCTCCTGCATCCAGATGCAGTTATTACATTTTATCCTGTCTATAATCAAAATGTCATGGTCCCTTATGACTTCACTCAGTTGTCAGTAGAAACAGGAAGATTTTGCTGCAACATGAAATTTGAATTTTCAGGTATGTTTAATCTAGTTGGCTTGCTGCCATTCTGAGCAACTTGTAAAATGATGTTGCTTTGGTCTTTCCTGTCTTCCTTCAAGGCCTAAGTTTAAGGCATTTTAGGAGTTAAATATTTGGCCTAAGTAGATCCTTGAACTTGATTGGAAGTATTTAGACTAAACTTGCTGGTATTTGATAAGTGACTTGAGTGATTTTATCTGATGTTTTACTGCTAAATAAGTAAATGTTGCTGCTACTGTGGTTCTTATATGGTAGTGTAGAAAAATGCTGTTTTGAATTAAATGTGATATAATTATGAAAGTCACTTCACATGTTTTATTGAAAACAAAATGCTTTATTTTTAAACTTACCTACTTGTCAATGCCATGTAGTTTGAGCTCCTGAGACCATTAGAATTCTAGAGCCATTGAATTAACTTGGTAATGCCAAATGCCAAAAAATTGATATGCAGATGTATCCACTTTTATTTCAGAGGGCTTCAATTTCTACCTGTGCTACTGACTTTAATTCTTTCCTTGTGCCTAGTAACTTGAATTTTGTCTTCGTTTTGCCACCTGTAAATTGAAACTCTGGTAGAATCTGTTAATTTACAGCTCATTTATCAGAGACAGATAAATTCATCAGTACAGATTAAACTTCCCTGTGAAAATTTGCTTAGTAAAAACATCGATAAGCTTTTAGTGGTGAGAATTCATGTCAGATCTTACATCTTAAAATACAGAAGTTTGCTAGTTTACTTGAAGGAAAATTTACTTTACAGAAATTCATGCAATAGGAGAGCTGCCTTAGCTCTGTAAAGGAAGGCACTACAAACACCCATAAAAGAGGATGTAAATAATTTGGTGTGGCTTGCTGGCAGGTAATGTTGATATAAAGAGAAAGGAGTGTGTTTGTGGAACTTGTCTGTGCAGAATTGGGGGAGGTGATAATAATTGTGTCAATGTTAGAAGTCAGGTAATTATTATCATGTTTTACAGTAAACTCATGTCGTTTTTCCTGCAACGCTACATTCAGTCTTTTGCATTAGCTCTGAAGTCTGTAGTGTCTCAGTTTACAAACAAGAGTTCCAAGCTCCATGAATGTTGGTTTTGTTCTGCTGATGAAATTGTGTGAGTAAAACTGACTCTTTTTGTCATTGTAACCTGAGTAACTGATCATCTCGGGATCTCCATTACAGTACTACACTCAGCTTTTGAACAGGTCTGACAAACTGCAGGAAATCATTGATGCTGGGCAACTTCAGAATTAGGGACAAGCTCATTTAAGTAGGTGCTAAAATTAAAATAATAGTACAAATACCATCTTGAAATCCCAGTTAGAAATCTAAGCATGAGGAAGTTTAAAACACGTGAGTGTTGAGTGTATCTCTGGAGTTGGAGTATCTCAGGTATTCCTGTTTCTGGGTGTGACAGAGTTCCTGACATAGCACAGTATAAATAACTGCCAGAGTAGATTACAAAAGAAAGGCAACTTGTGTAATTCTTATTTCATTATTGCACTTACTTAGTTTATCTGGTTTATACCTGGTCGCTTGAAATCACTTCTCTTAACTAGAGCGATGGTGCAGTCTGGTTCTGCTTTGTTGTCTTGGTTCTAGGTGGTGACACACTGAATCTGTCAGTGGGAATGGTTTCTCTTGCTGTAACTGCTCATACAGAACTTACTGGTCTTTAGCTCTTCATATTGCTGTGTAGTGTCCAGTTTCAAATATTTTTTTTTAAAAAGTGTCCTGTGGGGTTATTTGGTGTAAAACAAGGAGTGTTTTTCACTTCCCTGTGCCCTGATTGCTTGATCTGACGGTAGCGGTGTTGAGAGTAAATACAGTAAATCTCAAAGGAACATGGACATCGTGAATATGAACTTCATTAATTTACCTGTAGAATGGCATTTGTTATTTTAACAGTTCCATGCTGATTAGTAGTTGCCAACTTTATTTGGAGTTTGTAGTGTGCATGGCAGAGTGTTGTCTTACAGTGTATTTTGAGATTTTGAGTATTATTTAGATACTTTGGAAAGTGTGATTGTCCACAGCTACCACAGATCTACAGCTGCTTGATTTCATGAGTGGCTCGTGGTGGCAGTGTATTAAATAATGAGCTGCATTTGTTGGTGACCTTGTCTTGGGGCAAGGCATTGCACCAGCCCTCAAACAGTGCTTTGAGAACCAGTTTGGTCTCTTACTTTCATAAATGCATAAAACATGATGTCTTTGACAGGGAAATGTTCTTAAACTCAACCTCACCTGACAGCTCTCAGTGTTGTAGATGATATAGATTTACAGGTTGGCAAGTAGTGTATGTATTTCTTTTGCTGTTGCTGTTATGAAGAATTATTAAGATGCTGCTCTTTGAGAGCTTTACAAAGTATAGATTAAAGGTACACTTGAAAAGGTAGCAGTGCTTTTAATCTGAATTTGAACCAGTACAGCTCTTTAAGGTGATTGTTTTAGAGCTTTGCTTATGGTAATCTTCCTCAGCAAAGGCAGAATGGCAAGTTATTAATGTGATATCATTTAAAATGTAAGTTGTAGAATTTAAGTTTATTCAGTGTAGTACTATTCAGCTGCTGGCTGAAAGACAGAAGTAGGCAGAAAATGTTGTGTAACGTTTTTTCTAAAATGACTTGTCACACAGTACAGAAATAGGAAAATTATCTCAGTCATGTTGGATGACTTCAGATATACTTGCTGTATTAAACTAAGAGGGGAAAGAATTACACATGCCAGTAGCCATTAACTACAAAACTGTTTGCTAATTATCCTCTGGAAGGTTTCGAAGGTAGTGAAATGACTTAAGTTCATCTCCTATTTTTTCTTGCACTTGTTTATTAGTTGGTTTCCCAGAGTCAGTTGCTTGAAAAATATTTTAAAAAATAGTAAAAAGTCTTGTTTGTATCATCAGATTTTGTTTTGCATAATCTGTTTCCTTTGGTATTTGACCTGCTTTGACAGTAGTCTGTGGACTTTCATTGTATCAAAAGTTATTGTCTCAAATGCCTTAGATAATGTATAGTTTACATGCAGAGTTCAGTATTGGGTTCATGTTCTCTAAACACTAGATAGGTAGAGTGCAAGATGCAGAATTTGAGTAAGATTTTATCTGAATTTTCCTAATTTTCCTGTAATTACATCTTTTGAGAATTCACCTAATCAAAGCTTTGTCTCTGACAATACAGTGGATGTGAGGAAAAGCCTACAGTTTAAAAAGGTTTTACAATAATTGAGATTTTACTTATCTCCTGATGGAAGAACTACCTGGATAAAAAAATTTAATTATTACAAAAGCTTCTGTTTGTGTTTTTTTTTTTTTTAACACTTCAAAAGCTGATAATTATAATAAGGAAACTTGGCTCACCCAAGTAAACGTGCATTAAAGATGGGTAATTAACACATTCATTTCCTCCGTAGTGTAGTGTTTTTAAGTTAAGCACTGTGAAGTGTAATCCTGCTGGCATAGTGGGAGCATTTTATATGAGGAATGCTCATTCTGTAAGTATGATTCTGCAGCTTAGTGTCCATAGATGGAACTGTTGGAGTATAGAGGTATTTTCTGATAAAACCTGATGTTTTCATCTTCTGCAGGGTCATCCTAATAACAAACTTGGATGCATCAATGAGCTATGATGAACTTTGTGATGAAGTGCATGAGATGTGTAACTTGCAACAGGAACAGCCAATTACCCTTAAGTGGATTGATGATGAAGGTATTGGACTGAAATACAAGGGTTTGTTGTTCACTGTGGTACAGAGAAGGGGCGTTGAGGAAACTTGTATAAACAAATATCATACCCTGGAGTTACTTTTTGTTTCTAAATATCCATGGACAGAACCCTGTCTTAGAGAGCAGGAAACTTGGAGAAGTGAGACTCAGGACATCAGGGTTGATTGCAGTAGCACTTGAATTCACTTCTTAGATGTGAAGGCTTTTTACAACCCATCTGCACCTTGTCAAAGCCATGATCTGCACAACTAGAACTGAATACAGAAAGATGGAAAAATACTGAACTGATTTGGCTAACCTTTGTAATGGTGTGTTTTGGGTTTTCTGCTCTCTTAGCTGATAATGATGTTTGAGGGAATGGAATTTCAAAGTAATGACTTAGGGAGGAGGTAGCCGGTAGTCAAAGAAGACTCAGTCCTTTTTAAGACTCCAAGGAGTAGTATCAATTATTTTTAAATTTTACTCTTTTATTTTCTGAATACCAAGAAAGAGGCAACTGTACCAACCTCAATTTTCTAACCCTCAGTTTCATGGTGGTGTAATAAGAAGTAACCTGACCAGAAGGACATGGAGGATAATTACATTGCCTGCGCTTAGCTGTTTGAACTGCATGCCTGCTAATAAAGGAAGATTATTGCAGGGAAGAAGAAAACCCTATGAGTTTAGAGTTGGAGGAATCTAAGACATGAGTCCTGATAAGTGTTTCTTGTTTGGCTATCTGTTGCATTGGCTTTTTGAAGCTTACTGAAATTAAAACAACAAATTCTTTAGTTTTGCTAAGTATTATCCTCTAGTCTTGGTTAAATACATACCTGTACAACTTTTTTCTAATTCCTGGGTCTGAGTTGTTCAGTTTCAGCCAATCTGCTTTTTTGGCTGTCCTCAGTCCTGAGTTTTGTGAGTTATCCTGTTTCTGCATACGAGTGTTTCCACTTACTGCCACATGGAATTTAAGTTCATTTGACTGATTGCACAAACAGATGTTCTCTTTGAACTAACTAAAAGCAAACAATTGCCGATGGCTTAATGAATAAACAAAACCTACCAAGAGATGAAGAAAATAGATTTTCTGTTGGGCTTTTATAGTGTTTCTTTGTTTTTGACAAGATTCAAAAGGTTTGAACTATGAATAGCTCACTCATAGTAAAATCCCATAGACATATAAGGAATATGGATTGTTGATTTGCAGTACAAATAATTCTTTTGTCTTTTATGTTGCGTTATTGCTGTATTTACAGATCATCAACAGCAGTGGCCTTCGAAGAGGGGTAGCTGGGCCCTGGAGGCATCATTTTAAAAAAGAACGTTTTTTTAAAAATAAGAAATTAGATTTTAATATGTGGCTTGACACTGGTATCATCACTTAGCCTGTATATCATAAGGTCACGTGTCACCCAAGGTGTGCTGCAGGAAGGTGGCTGTTCCTCCAAGGGACAGGGGGTCAGAGTGACACCCTTGCTTTCTTGCTTGCTCTCAGTGCATTGTGATGTACTGTACTTTACGTGTGTCTGCTTAAGTGGATTTATGGATTAATTATCCAGTTTTGACAAAAATAACCCTCCCAAGGTAATGCTGATAATGTGACCACAAGCAGACAAGAAAACAGGGGGAACTTTAAGACTATCTGTTCGCTTTTATGTTTTGTTATCCTGTTGCAGACCAAAGTAGTGTAGTTCTGTCTACTCAGTTTTGATAAAATGAGAAGGAATAATTGTGTTGCTCTATTTTGGCTTTGATCAAAACGCCAGCTTAATATCAAGCAATTGAAAGAAAGGCAGTCCTTGAGGCTGGTACCTTTGTTACTAATTGAAATTCTCCACTGAATTCTTCAGTGGTAAATTTGCCTGTGTCTTGCTTTTTTTATTAGGTGACCCCTGTACCATCTCATCTCAGATGGAGCTGGAGGAAGCCTTCCGTTTGTATTGTCAGAACAGAGACGAAGGGCTGATTATTCATGGCAAGTATTGCACAGTTCAAGAACCCCTGTGTGTTTGATAATCCTAACAGCTGCTTAAGTGTGAGGTTAAGCAACTCACTTGCCTGTCGAGTAACATTCTTTGTGTAGCTGGTGCCCTGTAGTTTGATGCTGAAGAAAGAAGTGGAGTCCAAATCTGAAACTATACAGGAGGCTTTGAGTTCTGAACTGCACAGATTTTGTTGATGCTTTACTTCTGTATAAGCTCCTGCCAGTCTGGAACCAAATTTTGATTACGTCATTTCTCATGTAGAATTATTTAAAGGCTTCTAGAAACTTTCTCTGTGTAAATATATTCAAGAATCAAGGAAAAAGTACTACTGAGAATCTTTTATCTTAAAAATCTAATGTTTTTGTTTTAGTTTTCCCAAGTACTCCAGAGAAACCCGGCATGCCTTGTCCAGGAGAAGATAGTGAGTACTAAAATGTTATCAGATTTTACCTAAATTTTTTTCAGTCACATAGAAAAGAAAGACATTAAAAGATTTTCATAATCTGTTGTTACGTACACATATATCTGTTTTGTTTTCTTAAAAAAATGTAAAATGCTTTATATTTTGTCAACAGAGAAATTACATAAATCAATGTTGTAGCAGTATTTTAATGTTTTCTGAAGATTAATACTGGTTTCCAGTAGTTGATCTGTTGGGAGGAAGAGACAACAGGATTTTAGATGCGTATTTGAACGTGGGCCTTTGCTTTTTTGTGGTTCTTTTGGTTTTTTAACTTTCTGGGAAAAGAAATGATGTACTGAAGAGGGAGATACAGCCATTTTAATAAAAAGGTTATTAATCTCTATAAAAATAATCCTGTGAGAGGTAGATAAACCTCCAGAGGAAGGACACATAATTGATATGGTTTACCTGTATTTCAATAGCCTGAACTGCACAGGGATAAAAGGATTAAATAGCCGTATAGTCAGTTTTCATTACAGAGGGATGGCATCAGGACATTAGTTCATATCTTGGTAAATGTTAAGGAAAGGAATGGGAATAATTGGGTGCCAGAGGTACCAGATGATGCTCGGCTGCTCGCAGGAGTATGACGAAAAGCTGACTGAAGAATTTGAAGGACCTTTGCACTTCTCTTTGAGAAATATGAGGAGATAAAATTAATGGCTGATAAAAGCAAGTAATGCATACTAGGAGAAGAGTACTTGGTTGATCAGGATTTGTGCTGACAGACTGGCTAAAGATGACTATTGCAGTGGTAATAGTTGTGGATAATATTTTTGATCAGAGAAATAATACTAATATACTAATAATTGCTCTATTGAGAACTTCTACAAAGACAGAGGTGAAATAAATACCAAAAAGTTACAGTTCAAATATGATTTTCTACATTTAAACTACAGTAGATGAAAGGTTAAATGTAAAAACCTGGTAAGTTTTCATGTTGACTAGGTTATTAAAGTTGTCTTTTAGAAAGGAAGAAAAAGGGTAAATGTGCAACATTATTTTCCTCTAATTTGCTGAACAAGGACAACAGATAAAGCCTGTCTTCTACTCTGATTAGAAGAGTTAAAGAAATTATCCTTGAGACACCTAATTTAATGAACTCATTAAAGGTGTAGATATTCCAGTAGAAAAGTTTTTCGTGTTAATTTGTTAGAAGTTTTAGTTCTCTCCAGCCTCGAGATGAATACAGAAAGCACAGCTGAGTGTGGCTCAGATGACCTGGTTATGGTGTCTGTAGGGTATTTCTCCCTGCATGGTTTTATGGGTCACGTTGAATCACACTTGGATTGTTTAAAAAGCCTGTTTAGTTGGATGTGCTCAGTGAGGGATCTGTGGTCAGGTTTCTCATGACTTATTGAATTAATTTGATGCACATGGGCCTGCATGGAAATTTAAGTCCTGTGGCCTAGGTATGACTCTTTTTTGCAACAGATCTATTAAATTGTATTTAAATTGTAATTTAGGATAGACTAATGCATTTGCTATTGTTGCTTGTTAGCTAAAGGCCTACAACAAACATCTGCATTGCACTTGGACTGTATGGAAATGTTACTGGTATTGGTGATACAGTTTATTTAAGGGACTATTTATTTTGTCAGGACTGAAATATTGTCCTTGCGTCAGAAAATATTCATCATATTTCAAATTCTTATTTTACGTGCCTTTATCACTGTAGTTATGTTCACAGGAAATCCTTTTAAAAGTGAGAGTATTATGTAATATATGTATATATTTTCTAGAGCATCATGTTTGCACTATAAAGGAGCCCATGGGTTTGCCTCAGGTTTTTTCCAGAGAAAAATAAATGGTGAAGTAGTTGGTCTGTCAAAAATGAGTTTCTACTTAAATTAGCAGTTCTAAGTGTGGACTGCTGGTTTCTTACAGAACTACAAACAGTTTGAAATGGAGTTTTTAAATAAAACTATTAAATTGTGAAATAATTGCATTTGCAGTCTGTTGCTCAGACATGTTCATATTAGGTCATGGAGTGAGTCTTTCCAATAGTGTAATCTTCTGAAGTGCAAATCTGTATTTCTGTAGATTTGTAGGTTTCTCTTTCCAGCTCCTCCAGAACAGTAATACTTTGGAAGAAGAGTGCAGGAATACAGACTGAATGGTTTGCTTTTATATTGAAATTTAATGATAGAGTTGCTACCTATCCTCACCTTTGTTAAATTGATACGGTTTTGAGATTTGTACCACCAAGCAAAGCTTGAAATAAAAGTCTGTAATCCATTAATGAAATAAACAATGTGACTAATATTTCAATTCTATTTGCATGACTTAAGAAAAGTTATTTCTGTGCTTGAAGAACCTTTGTTCTTATATTGGTGTGGTGCTGTCTGTGAGACACAATTTGCAGAGTCTCCAGCATTCGGACTTGTATCGTCTCTGTATTCCTTTGCTCCTGAATTTCTACACTTTTTTGTTGACTCCAGCCCGAGCTCCCACTGTGCATGCACAGCTCTGGTGTACAAACAGCCCCTTTTACCTCCAGCTAACCTGGGCTGGCAGTGCTGCTGTGTGGGTGAGGTGACAGCATGTCTGAGACATCTCCCATCTCTTCCCAGACACTGAATGTGACCTCTCTGAGGCATTTCCAGCATCTGCTGGACTGGAGCCTTGGCTGCTTGATCAGTGTTTCCTGATAAAGATGGCAGACTTTTAGAGCAGTCTTGCATTTGAAAATAGTTTCACTTTTTCAGTAGATGAGCTATTCTTTCAGAATTGAATAAAACAAGGTTGTTTCAGAGACGTTTGGTGTGTTCTCTCCTGTGCCCCGAAGTGACAGCGCTCCTCATCGCGCGCTCTGGATCACAGCATCTGATTGGCAGTTTTATAACTTAGTTATTGTAGTCTCAGCTTATTTATGCTGACAGATCTTGATCTGATTTATCACTCTTGGTGCTGCAGTGCATTGTGTAACACAGCACGTCCAGCTGAACAATTTCGATCGATTTGTAGGACTTCCCTAACGGAATTGCCGGTTTTATCAGAGAAATACTTGTTTTGGTGACATCAGCTCCTTGACATCCATGCCATGTTTTAGTTTGTGCCTCAGCTGCTAGCTACAGCCTCTCAAGGGAGCCAGTACCACCCGTGCCTGGATACATGAGGCAGAGATGTGAAAGGGAGAGACGGGGGTAACCAGTCTTCCATTAAATATTTGCTCTTAATGTTCGAGCTGATCCTGCCTATTGTCCTTGGTATCTAATGGTATTCACACGGCGGCATCCGTGGAATAAAGGGAAAATGTTTCATTTCATACCTACTACACTGTAAAGAATTACATGCTGAAGAGGCTAAAGAATAAAACCCAGTGAGTAATGCATGCTTTTTCTGTAGATTTTGTGTCATGGTCGTGGTTGCTGTTGTGAGCAGCGGGCACTGACGCGGGCTGTGTGTACGTGTGCTGCAGGAGAGAAGAGAACTCAGCATTTTGGTTATGGTACAGTCGCTGTGCCTGCCACCCTCCTTTGCAGCCATGGATTGTTACAAATGCAGAGATTCCTGCTGCCTCTGTGCGTAGGGATGTGGCTGAGAGACCTCCTGGAAATGCTGATAAAATTGCATTGAAAGGACTCCTGGGGAATGTATTTTAGGAGGAAAGGAACGGAAGAGTGAGTGATGCTGCTGCTGCTAATATTGGAGATTAATGAAAGAAATGTATCCCAAAAACCCTGATGGTATGTGCTCAGGGCCTGTTTATTGTAAGATTGCTGATGTAAAGACTAACCATTTAGAAGCATCGTTTTCTGAGGCCTTTTTGTTGAATTCTGCTTAGTGGATTGTCATAGATGGATGTTTTTTAATTGTGAAATACTTGTTTTGAATTAAGGGTTACTTAGTTTCTAATATTGTGGGAATGAACTGTGCTAGTTCACTTCTGCTTAACAAATAGATCTGTGTATTTAATATTAAAATTCATCTTGGATCTGAGTAGCTAATGCCAGCAAATTTTAGGGTTGTTTTGCTGTTGGCTTCATTAAATAGAAAAATGCAGACTAGGAAATCTTTAGATTAATTAATAAAGAGAATGAATATGTTTTTAATGTATTAGCACTTATGACATTAGTGTGACAGTTTTTATTGTCTAATATTTCTGGCTGATTTTGCTGCCTTATTTTTTTGGTAATGATTACACTGTGTTGTGCATGTCTCCTGTGCTCTTTGTTTATCTGCTTAGTATTTTAGCATTAGGTGTTTGGACTTCATTTTCCCCCAAGCCATCTTTCTTGAAAATTTTATCATAGGCTTGAGTAAAGGTATCTTAGTAATCTGATTGTTGTTTTGAGCTTTTTATTTTAGGTATAGATATTTGATTTTGCTTTATGTTCTGCCTGATACTATGAAATATCTCTGAAGGGCTCCTTGCTAGAGTAGTGTGGCCTGTAAATATTTTTCTAGCTCATAAGGCAGGTTTTTCCCTTCATTTGTTACTGTATTGGCAGCAGTGATTAGGTTATTCAGAGCACGTGAACCAATTTAATCCCCCAATGAAGAAAGGAACTATTGCCACCATAGAGACTGTTCTGAAGACGTAGATTGGATTGCACAGGATAATTAGGCAATTTTGAAACTGCTAGTAACCCTCTCCTGGTTTTTAGTAATTGAACTGGTGGGGGGGGGGGAACTGTACTATTTTAATGTAAGATATTCTTGCTTAGGATTTGAAAATAGCTGTGTCATAGTTTCTCAAGAATACCTGAAATCTCTGTCCTAACTGCACCACGTTTGTGTCATACGTGACATATTTGAAAAATAGATTGTGAGGCAGCATAAGTTACTGAGAACAGAATTGTAGTTAAAGGTCTGGTTTGCTTATATTCGTTTCATGATTCTTAATTCTAAAATAATTTCAATGTTTTTCTTAGCTATGTAGCATCCAATGAAGAATAAAGGGCTAGGCCTGCCTTTTTATAATTGAGGCATAAAATTGTAAAGCACGACTCTGATTGTGCGATTTGAGATCTGCTCTTAATTAGAGGTACTGAATGTCTGAGCAGATGTTTGTATTCCAGTTTGTAAACTATAAACTAAAAATACAATGGGCTAAGAAATGCTGGGGCTGGTTTTTAAGGTGTCATTGCAAATAATCTGTGTTCTTTTTTATTTATTCCACTCCCTCCTCTTTTAGCTGTTGCTCAGAATGTAGTATAATCATGTGGGAAGGATGTCACCTGGTTTCAGAATCCTTCTCTTTGATGTAATGTCTAGTTCCTCTCCCTGTGTTATCTCTCATATCTTCTTGTAAGTTAGTAAATCCACTCCTGATATACAGGCACTTGGGAAACTGAATGGGCGAGGAAGTGATAAAGCTTTTTGGTTTTGCTGGAATTAGTGAACATCTGTGGGCCTGTTAAACCTTAGTTAGGCTCGTGTGTTTCAGTAGCTTGGAAGAGCTATTTGATATGTAACCTCATTTATACAGCCAAGGTTAATTATATATTATTATACTTGGGTTCTGTGTAATACTTCTGGAAATTAGTTGCTCTATGCAAGTGATGGATTTTTTACGTTGGACTGAGCCCCAGGACTAGCAGCAGAGAACCTGCAGGGCAGGTAAATGAGCTCTTCGGTGTTCATCTCCTGGATTTTGGAGTTGCTGTGTGACAAACCAGATTGTGTGTGAGATTCCAGGTGCTGTTCTTTTGGAATGGGGAGCACTTGGAGCAAAGCCTTGGGAGACTTACCTGTGATAGCAGTTGTAGCCACTGAGGGCTTGCTGTAGTACAAGTGTGGGTGGTAAATAATCAAAAAGCAGCAAACTTGAGGCTTGCTGATGGGGTGGCTTTCGGGAGAGGCACAGGAGAGCCCTGATCACGGTCAGGAGAGAGAAGGGGTGAGCAGCCTGTGCAGTTCATCCTGAAACCACACGGGGAAGGTGCTGCCTTGGGGAGTGCAAAAAGGAAAAACTGCTCTTCTCAATGATGACTAGAAAGTGCCTCACTTGTAGCTGGAGTTCCATTGCTATTTCTTCTGCATGTGTAAGGGCTTGTCCTTGAATTGTTACTAGGGGAAATACTTAGAAGGAAACCAGAAGCTATTTGAAGGCAATACTTCAGGATTTTAGCATGGTCTTTACTTTGACAATAAATTGCTCATTAAAATAGTAATAGTAGTAATAATAATGCTATTCTACGCTTCTCCCAATAATTTAGCTTATCACCTAGTGTTCTTCAGTAAAGCAGTACAGATGCCCTGTGACTGGCACAAGACTCCCTATTCTTTACTTTGTCACTTTGTTACTTTTACTGATAAAAAGTTACCTAACTTTCGTTTTAATTTCATTCTAAGCACAGGTTCTGGACACTTTTGGTAGTTCTGTGATGGTCAGCTTCATGTGCAACAGCACTTAGGAATACAAGTAGAATTGTCCAGGTAGCTGTGAAATAAGGGGAAAATTGGGTGTACAGGACAGGTGATAACCAGTGGAAAGTTTCAATGCAAGGTGACAAGACTAGGACTTCACCTTAGAGACAACTGATGAAATATGATAAAACTAATTTAAAAGTCTTGTTTGGCATGGGATAAGATAAATTCATTAGCCATTTCCTAAAAGACAAGAAGTCAGGTAGGGCTCTTAGAATGAAGTCTTCTAAAATGTTTTCTCAGGGATTTGTAGTTAGCTTTTTGTTTTTCCTTTGACCTTTTCAATAGACAGGTCATAATTTGCTTTTTAAGATAAAAAAATAAGACTGGGTGAAAACTAGATCTGACAAAGTTTTAACTGATGACACTTGAACAACCTGGATTCAGTTCCTTCTCACTGAGCAAGACAGCAATCACAAGAGCTGGACTTCTGCACCTTTTCAATTACCATAGATATGAATTACCTCTGCTCAAAGGATTAAAATTTTCTAGAAAATGTGTGCAGTTAAGTTGAGGGTAAGGTTGCCAGCAAGTCTTAAATCATGCAGACTGCTGCTGAGATAGTTCTGCAGCAAACTTCCTCGGGTTGCTCCTCACTTCTTTGGTTGCTTTCTTTAGTGATTCCAGGGTGTAGAGAAGACAGAGACTTCCTGTTACCAGGCTTTTATTTACTAAGACATAGAAGTTTGTTTAAGAACAAAACAGTGGCCTGAAAGTGGACGCAGATGCTACAGATTGCTTAAATGTTCAGAACTTCGTTTTGCTTTACTTCAGTTCTAAATTAGCTAAATTAAAGAATTAATTTAAGTAAGTACTGGTTCAGGATTCTTTCAGCTTGATCAAACATTTTAATGCAGTTCTTAAATGATGCTAATAGAACATTAAATTCAGTTTTCATTGTAGTAAATCTTGTAATGGAAAGTGATTTTTATTTTGGGAGAATAAATGATGCAATCATCAAAAGAAGCCTTTGGACTTTTATTAACCATGCAATGCAAGTTTGGTGTTGGGGTGCTTGTGACCACTGACTTTGTAACCAGAGGAGCCAGCTACTCATCATGAAAGGGTGCGAGTTGAAAATTGCATGGAAGGCCCAGTTAGAGAAGGGAAAATTTGAACATTTTTTCTTTCCTAAACAAAGATGTTCACCACCTTCGGAAACATGGATCCACCAGTTGTTTTCTGGCCCTTTTCATAACATGTTCTTTCAAATTAGAGCAGCAGATAGAGCAGTATTTTGTGCTGTACCTGGGACAGCCTTGCGAACAGCAGATGTGTCAGGGCAAGAGGCTGAGAAGGAAAGGACATCAGCAGGTTGTGGCCACTGATGTGCTCAGGGATGCTCAGAACCAGGACATGGTCATTGTGGGGGCAGCTTCCAGTGACTGGACTTAGTGATGATTTCTTGAGTAACACTTGGTATATTTTATTTTCAAGTACATCTGATAAATGGCACATAAAATCATAGACTTGTGAGTCAGACTCGCTCAAAATGAGCTGTTAGCACTGTTTTATTTGTGGCATTGTCTTTGTCACCTTGCAGTGCAACGGAGCCATTTTAGCAGCAGGATTTGAAGGTGAGCAACCAAGAGCTCAGGCACGAGGGAGGACTCTGTGTGTGTTGTGTGTGCAGTGCAGGTGTGGGACTCAGCTGACCCCTTTTAGTCAGTGGGGAAGGATATTCACCCAGCTGTGCTGCAGGAAATGCTGGGTAAATATTGCTGGTCTGTGGGACATTTCCTTCCTTCTTGGTTCTCTGCTGATCCTACATTTCCTTGGGCATTGCTGCTGTTTTAACTGTGCATCTTTTTCATAGAGGTTCATCTGACTTTGTAGTTAATTTTAATGTCCGTTGGAAAAGAAAAGAAAGATGGGGCGATGGTTTCCCAACTGCTAATCAGTCTTAAATTAAATTTTAAAAAGCTATCTTCTGGCCATTTAATATTTTGCAATAACTGCAAGAGGTCAAAGCACTTAATACCTCCATATTGTTAAGGATACTCTCTTCATTTTCCAGCTTCAATTGCACATAGCAGCTTATTCATAATAAAAAGAAGGGTCGGTTAACATTCAATGTATGTCTTAAAATTGCTTTCTGAAGCATGTAAATTGTTTCAATGTAACTATTTGTAGGAAATTAAATAACAGATGTCAAGCAATGTACTATCAAAGTCCTTTAGAATTTAGTGTCCCAAAAAATGTGTTCTACCTTTATATGTAATTTCTTTATCAAGTCCAGTCTATCTGAAATGCCAGTATCAATTTCCCCCTTGTAATTCATGAGTTGGTTTTGAAAGAATGCTCACTTGTGTGCTCAGCACAACATTAAAAGAACAAAACAAAAACTGGGCATTCTGGTAGTGTCCAGCTGGCAGGCCGGGTAATTGGCCTGTAAACAAGTTGTATTAATCTCTGAGAAGTGATTTGCAGCAATAGCAAATTACCTTTGTGCTCAGGATAGCACAGATTTCATTAGAGTTGGATCACATAAAAGCCTACTTTGGAATTGCATTTGGAAATCCAAATGATGAGGGAATAATTTTTGTGGCCATCTTACTGCCATTCATTGGTGTAAACCAGCTATGTTGTCATTTGGAAAATAATTGTGCTGCCTTCTATTTTTCCCTACTTTTCCAAGTTACCGTCAAGTTCCCATCCTTTCTCTGAAGTTCTGCAGACATCATTACAGAATTGGGCGAGTATCTTCTGTAGATAAATTCATTTGGAATAAACACTGAACAGTGGATAAATTGCTTGTCCATTTATATCCACAGTTAAATTTTGTGTGCTCATGTTTTTCCTTAGAAGTTTTTTCTACAATATTTTTTTAAAATATGAGGAAAAAAACCCTCAACCCTAGAAAATGTCGTTGGGAAGCCAATATTAAATATATTTCCAGGGTTTCCTGTGCATCACTGTTAGTGATGTAGTTGCACAGTTTGACAACAGAGGGAAGAATTGCACAGCAGCAACAACCAGTTGTTCTCCACTGCTTTTTAGGTAGAGGCAGCTGGTTAATTTTATTTTGATTTGAGTATTTTTATTTCACTTGTACTCTTACTTTGAAAAAGCCTGTGTTTTTTTCTTTTAATTTGCCAATCTTAGAAGTAGATAAAGTTCTGTACCTTTATTGTATTTAAAATATATATTTGTGTTCCCCAATTAAAAATTGTTATCCCTGCAAAAACTTTAAACATACTTTGATTTTTTTCTCTAAACGTGTTCACACATACAAAATAAGGGTTCAAAAGGATTTTTTTTTTTGTTAGGCAAAGTCTTGTGTTTAATATGAATCACTGAGAAATTATTACTTTGTTCAATTAGGGGTCTGATATCTCCTTCAGCCTGCAAGCAGCTAACTGGAACTCCTTAATGAGTTAACTGATGTGTACTGTGAAATAAATTAAAAAGTAGTCCTTTTCATTAAGCACAGGAATTAAATAGTCAGACTTTTGTGGTGGCAGTCCTCTTTCCAGGAGGCTGGGATCAATCCTGTAAGAACTTGGTTTAATTCTTGGTTATCAGGAATCAAGGAATCCATTACTTGTTTTATTCTGAAGTGTTCTAGAAACATGTACCTAAATATTTCGTTTGGGTACAAAAGTATCCTTTTGCCATGTGAAGTGTAGGGATGAGATGCAAAGTCAAACTAGAGCTTTGTTCACACAACACTGACAATAAATTGTTTCTTCATTCAAGGTATAACTTCGTGCCATTTTATGAATCTGATTATTGTTCAAGGTGGTTTCTTTGATCTCGTAGAGCTCTAGTTAGGACTTGTAGCTGATAATGCTTCAAAATAACAATGATCTTGAAAACCCAAACTGCTTTATATAGCCTGTCATTATCCTTAGGGGGGTTTCTGGGAAGGATGTCCCCTTTCATAAGGTTCCTGCCTGCTCAGTTTTCCAGGGGTTGAGGTCTCTCTGGCAGCACAACCGTGTGGTGTATCAGCCACTTGTCCCAGTTTTGTATCCTCACTGAACGAGAATGTTTTATTCTGTCTTAGAAATTTAATCTTAATGTGTAATAATAACAGAAGGTGTGCTATAAAGGTGTGTCTTACAGTGATTGCTGTTTTCTTATATTTTAACTTGGCCCCTTTTAGAGCCAGGGAATAGGCATTGATTTGCCTCAGCCCCTGCGCTGATCCCCTGGCAGTCCCAGGGGTAAATTGTAGGGGTGCCTACTTTTTAAAGTTAGTCTATATTGAGCTGAGTTTTTGTTAGACTGTTGCCTTACAAGTACATGATATAAAATCCTGCCTTTGATTTAATATTTATCATTAATTAGAGAGGTGACTTCTCCTCTATTTACAGACTTCATCAGCACAAGCTGCTCGTTAACTTATCATTCCCTTAATATTCCTCATGTCAGTGATAAGCTAATGTTCAGATCACAGATGTATTACGTTGCTTCCATATGGTGCTTTGTCTAATGAATTAATTAACTATTTTGGAAAAAAACCTTGTGGAGATTGTTTTCTCTTGGTGAGAAGTCACCCTACAAATGATGGAAGGGTTTTCCATTGGTGTTTGTGTTTGAGCATACTTTAGTCAAAAACTTTGCAATAATTTTGTTAGGTTCTCATTTGAATTTTCTTTGCACTTGAGAAAAGTTTGCTTATAAGTTCATATTTGGCAGATTTTGAAGAGCTGTTTGAGTCAAATGACCATATCCACTCTACACCCCTATCCTAGTAGCTGTATTTTTGCCACTTTCGGGGTGCAGTCTTTTAGCTGCTTTGAGAAGCTGGTGAGGTGTTTTTTCCAAACTGTTAACAATTAGTTTAATAGTGCAGTATCTGTTTCAAATGCTTGCACAGTAAACATTTGCACATGCAAATGGAGTAGGTATGAATGTTTGGGGATTTGGTACTGTAGATTTGTGGAGTCAAGAAACTTCAATGCTTTTATGCGCCTTGCTTTGGAAGGACGAAAATAGAGTATCTAAAATCAGACCCAGTATTGCAGCCAGTGTTCACACATTGCGTGTCAGTAGCCTGTGAGTTTTGGCTTGCTCAATATAGTGTTAAAATGATTTCTTGATGAGGAAACTTTTTACTACTTGCATTATCATTTGACAGCGAAAATGTCTGGGTGTTTTTCTATTTAAAAAAACACCCAACTTTATGCTTGATAAGGTGTGGATGTTTGAAGCTTGAAAGTAACATTAAAGATGAAAATGAATAACATCTTACATTAACTTCTGAGGATTATAAATTTACAGTCTGCTTAATTCTGATAAAGTATCAACGTTTATCTATCAAGTCTATCAGAGTCTTTTTTACCTCCCTGTACCCCACAGTACCCACCTGTACCAGCTGTGGGAGGCTCCTGGTCCTGCTTGTGTGCAGAGCTTGGCTGTGTCACCCTTAGAGCTGTGAGCAGCTCTAAATGGGACTCCTGTGGCACAACACTTAACACTTGATATTAAATATCAAACTCTCTAATTAGCCAGTCACACAGAAATTGCTCATCTGTACGTAAACAGTGACAATAAAAGTAACTTGGGGTAGATGCTGGGTTCTGTCATGTTTGGCTTAAACAGATTAAATGATTTCTTGTTATGTTTAGAATTTATTAAAAATAATTTTGGACCGAAGAAAAAATATTTGGGGTAATATTTACTGTCAAGATAAAGATGAGGTCAAATAATGTGACTCTCCAGACTTGTAAGATGTTTAGTGTTGTATATCTGGAGCATTATCAGTACCAAACATCCTTTGTGCATGTCCGTGGAAGGTGGCAGGGAGAGATCAGCAGCGCCATTTCCCTGAGGAAGCTGTTCCTTTAACAGCTCTGTCCCTCTCACCTGAGCTGGAGCAGCCACGGAAATGTAACGGGATTATGATCATGTGAGGGAAAAGAGACAGGGCTGGAGGGAAGGGAGAGGCAGCAGTGAAAGCACATCCTGCCCGCGCCGTCACTCACGGCCGCCTTAAAAAAATCCAAATCCCCAGGGATTGTAGCTGTGCGTTGATATTTAGGAAAGCAAGATTGTTCTGAGTCACAACTTGCTTACCCTCGTGTGTGTGGTGCTGCTGGGCTGCCATGCTGCTGCTTTACACCTTTCTGATTTCTTCCCTAGAATCCATCTACCGCCGGGGAGCCCGAAGATGGAGGAAGCTGTACCGAGTGAATGGGCATTTGTTTCAAGCCAAACGTTTTAACAGAGTGAGTACTGTTGCATGAAACGTTGGGGTTTGCTCATGTTCTGTGCTCATTGTTTTGCTCAGCCTGTGCTTTTTCTGTGTTGGAGTGTTGAAAAGAAAGGAAAAGCAGGATGCTTGTTGATGTGACATTTCTGTCTCTGCAGTGTTATTCGGGTCATAACGATCAGGACAAACTTGGGAGTGTTTGAATCTGAGCTGGAGTTAGTACAGGATTGATGGAAATTAGTTATTTTTAAAATCTCTGAAAAGCTGGGTTTGTGACTATTTAAGCTGATACATACTTGGAGCAGCTTTTCACCTCTCCACTCCTTCTGTGATTTTGCTTGCTTGTTGGCATAATCTTTTACCTTCAGAACACTTTGCCATTCTGAAAAGTTACAGCTTCTGATGTGAGGTTTAACTGTTTAGAATCTGGGGTACTACATAATCTAAGAATTTTTAAAAAATCTCTTTTATTGAGCTAAAGTACAGCTGCGTTTTGAGAGTCTGATTTAATCCACATAAGCAAGTGAATGTGGCTTTAAGGCTGAGACACCTCCTTTATTTATCCCATTATGCCTGAGTAGTGCAGCATATATACGAGTGTAGTGTGCACTTTGGGGAATGCCACACAGAACTGAGTGCACTGAGAATTAACTCTTTCAGCAGTAACATTTTTTCTAAAAACTGAATTTAGCATTTTTTCCTAACATTCCCCACCCCAAAAATGCACTGGAAGAAGGAAAAGCCCCTTAAAACTCAGCATTTTATCACTAAATACATGAAAAATATGTCATATATATATGAATTATCACATGCATTTGTATGATGTGCTATACCAACTCAATTTTTAAATTTCTAGTATAAAAGTATACTTTTTGTGTTTATTTGCTACACAGGTACAACTTATTTCTTTGGGACACTATGAATGCATACTGTCACATTAATAATCTAAAATGTTATAGATAATGATGTTTTAATTGAAATGAGGTAAATAATGAATACACACATAGAGATTTTGATACCTCATTAGGATGCCCACTTGTGAGAATCCTAAACAAGACTGCTTTCATACCTGCATACAAATGACACCACACAAAGCCAGAACACAAAGTACATCCAACTGAAGTTAGTAATCAGGTTGACATAAACTGTAAAATGTGACATTAAAATGGAAAAATTAATAAGAACTTATGGTCATATCTGTATTACTGAATTCGATAGCAAATTTTTGGGTTGGCTGAATTTTGAAGACGGGAGTATTGCCTTAATTCATTCCTGTTTCAGAGTGACCTTTTACAACTTTTTCAGATCATTCAGGTAAATGAACACATACAAAAATCTAAACTTTAATCGTGTTGAACATAACATAAAGGTCAGCTCTTTGTTATGGCTGTGATTGCATTTGTTTTGGAGAGGTATGAAAGGGTTACCTGGATTTCTGGTGAAATTTGGGATCTGCCCCTACTTCCAGGGCCTGAGAGATTTTATTTAGTCGTAATATTACTGCTGCAAAACCTATAAAAGGATACTGAAGGAAGTCTGATGGGCCAGGAATTTTGGAAGAAGTGGCAATACATGTCCAAGGTTTCCTCTCATTAGGCAGTTTTTGGGTTGTTTGTCTTTCCCCTGGGCTGTGCAGTTTGGGTTTCTCCTGACCAAGGAGGACTGGCTGCACAGATGAGGGGGATGTAATTAAATCTTGTTTTCTACAACTACCAAAATACAGCAAGAGCAATACAGAAAACGTTTTTATAAAAAAATGCTCCGTTCTTTGATCATTAGTTTTTAACTATTCTAACACTACTAGTACGGATTTTTAGGAGCTGAACAGTTTTGGGCAGGAGGGATGTGTGACTCACCAGTGTGAGGATCTGAGTGACCACACTGTAAGATGCAGTTCCTGGGAGGAACAGACTTGCACTGTGGCTTTGGGATTTCCGTCTGAGCTGGGATGAGAGCAGGGTTCCTGTGCAGCCTGCAGGGTGATGGGCAATGCCTCAGCCTGCTGCTGGAATTACTGGAGAACATTGGCAGCCAGGGAATAGGGAGTAAATCTCCTGTTGGCAGCCTGTGCAATATGAAGAAGGGAGCACAGGGCCTGGGTGACTTTTTGGTGTGTAAGAATCTCAGAGTGTTGTTTGGCACTTGGGGCAGAGTGGGTAAAATGACCACAGCACACATAGATGGGAACAATTATTTAAAACCCTGTCCTGTTAAAATTAGCAGCAGGATATCTGGCTTCCTCAGTTACCCTCATTTTGATTTAGCTTATTTAGATGCTCTTTTGTTCCATGTGTAAAAACACCATAGACTTTTAATGTTTAGTGCAACACGGAGGTTTGACATCAGACAGGATAGATGGGGTTTAATTACGCGACGTTTGTACTGGTGGCTTACCACTGCTCTTAAAATGTATAGGTGAAGATACAGAACGCTTTTTATACATTGTCTGTTGTAACATTTTGTGCCAGTGTTCTCCAGCACAGTCAGTTTGGGTGCTTTTTATACATAATTGTATAGTGCAAATTTCTGGCAGTTTTGTTTGGGTGACCTCTGTCAAAACCTGAGATTCTAAATATATTTATTCTCTAAAAATGATTTGCTGATGTTACGCTGTAACGTGTTCCATATGCTTGAGGTATTTGTTTTCCTAACATTCATTAAAAAAGAACTACATTTAGCTGTATTCTGAGTGTGAAGTGTAACCTTCAGTTATTATTGTAATTCTGGATATTCTAAAATTATTACTGAACATCTGTTGGGTGACTAGAATGAGTTCTTGCTGCTAGAGAACTGCTCCCTTCCAGCAAGGATTGACACTGGGATTGATGGTGTGCATTGTGGCTTGCAGAGAGCGTACTGTGGCCAGTGCAGTGAAAGGATATGGGGGCTCGGAAGGCAAGGCTACAAGTGTATCAACTGCAAGTTGTTGGTCCATAAACGTTGTCACATCCTTGTCCCACTGACCTGCAAAAGGCATATGGTAAGTGTGCACTCTGTCCAAAGCTGAGGTGTGTCACTCTGGCCTGTGCTGCTGCTGGTAGATGTGTCCTAAGTAATGAAATGTGTGAGTGGCTGGAGATTTGTAACACTTGGGAGTATTTGGGTTTCAGTTTCTGAAATATCTGTGGAGGACAAACCTCTGGATTGTGAGCAGAGACAAAGTGAGAAAAGAAAGCTTGTGATGTGACTTAAGTGTGCTCAAGCTTGAATTTGACTTCTCCATTAGACACTGACAATCTCTAAGTTTTTAGCCTGTGGGAATGTTTTAAGAACTAAGGCACTGGTGCGGTATCTGCACTGCTGTTTGCAAAAAGGCCATTGCCTTCCTGTTCCTGCCATCTCAGTTTCTCCAGTTCTTATCCTCTCCATGACCCTCATTCCAGTGGCAATGGTGGTGTCTTTCCTAGACTTTAAACATTAAAACATTTAAACATCTGTATCTCTGAATTTTAGCCCTTTCCTATATCCATCCCCAGTATTTCCCTGGTGATTGTATCATGTTTGTTCTAACTCAAAAGTTAAACCGGTATTTTTCTTTACTGGTATTGCGTGTGACTTGCCTTGACATTAATAATTCTTTGCCAATTAATTTCTGCATGTTGCTGAACCTCCTGGAATAGTCCTATGTGTTTCATGAATGAGACCGGTGTCCAAATGCAATATAAAATATCTGGTACTGTGATCTTTACCAATTTATGCAGTACCTTTGCATAATGAGCAACAATTTATGTTTTTATTAAGCAGAAAAGGAATATGCCAGTGCTCTAAATGGAGTATGTTACAACATGCTGAAGTGTTTACTTTGTTGTAGTTCCATGTGAAACACTCAGAGGTCTTAAAGAGAATAAAAGTTTGAACTTTGCTGTAAAATACACCACTCTCACTTTTAAAAGACAGCCAAGCATCTGTTGTAGCTGCAGAGAATGGCTGATGTAGCACTTAGTTTTTGGTAGGCTGGTTTTATCATGCATTACAGAATGCTAATATCTGGACATACGTTCTCCAAAATCCAGTTTTCATTCTGGAAGGTGTAAGGTTCTCGTGCAGCTGTAGTTGTGAGGCAGGACACCCAGCAGGGGCTGCATAGCCAGTGTGGTTTGTTTGTGTGCCCTGTGTGTTTGGCAGGATTCGGTCATGCCTTCCCAGGAACCCCGGTTAGATGACAAAAATGATGAAGCCGATCTCCCTTCAGAAGACACTGATGGAAGTGAGTACTTTGGTACTTTGGAATTCCTGTTTTCCCACTTGGAGGCCCAGTTTTTCCTTTTCCTGATTGCAGAAGTGGAAAAATTTGGTCGACTGTCCTGTAGTATTTAAAGCAAACTGACCATAAGCTACTAAATACCTTTCTGTTTATTGATTTTTAAAATTATTTCTAATGAAGGCCTTTACATAACCACACTCCTTTGATTTCGTTTCCAGTTCCCTACATTCCTTCAAACCGGAAACATGACACCATTAAAGATGACTCTGAGGTATGTTTTTAAAATATTTTTACAATTCATGTTTATGTGCTGCTAATCATTCAACTTTTTATAAAATAGCTGATTATTTGTTCTGGGTTTTCTGCTGCCCTTTTCAAAAGTCTGGGGTTTTTTTTCTGAAACTTGATAATGTTTTTTTAAGCATTTTTATTGTTTGGTTTGTAAAATTTTTTTCTGTGTTCAGCTGTTGTCATTCCACTCATAATCCAAGATACCTTTTAACATTTTTGTTTTCTCACTTTCATTTGTTGGAATAACAGTGATTTAGCAGAGGGTTTGACTTTTATGGTCCTTGCAACAAATGGTGGCTTTGACATTGCCTTGTCTGCTGTCCCTAATGGATGTGCACCCTTTGTCACCCTCAGGCTATTGCTATGGAACTTGATTCAGTCTGGTAATACATTAACTACCCAGCTCTCTGAGAGGTTTCGTATAAATAATACCTAATAATTTATAGACAGCTCTTGTGGAAATACAAGTAGAATAACAGACACTTAAACTCTTTTTTCAGGTCTTTTGTAAAAGATCTGACACAATCTCTGCACATCAAGATTGTTATTCCCTTAGAGCAGTCTGAAAAATCTGAATATGCTTCAATTCTAAAGGGCTTAAAGACATTTCTTTTAGAAATGCTTCTGGCATATTTAAAATAAATAGGATGCACTCTGCAGAACACTGGCAGTTGGTCTGATATTCCCCTTTGAGCAAGGCTGCACCTTTTTTCTTTGCCTCCATTACAATGCCTGTCACTACCATTCTTTCCACACTTGAGTAGTTCCTGCTCGTGGGTGACTGCCTTATTTTCAGTCATTTGTCTTTAGATTTTATCTCAAATTCAAACATGGAAGAGTGTAAATTAGAAGGACATCAGAGAATTTTATTTGCTCACTTCTGCTGTGGTTAGTGCTCAGGTTTGTGTTTAAATTTTGATAGGTGCTGTTTGCTCAACTGTCCTGAATTGTGCTGCTCTGATTGTCCCACCTTGCCTTTGAGCTGTACTTAAATAATTTAAGGTATCCTACAGAAAGGAATTGGTGTTCTGGGAGCTTTGTCTAGAATCTTTAAGCTTAGAGCAATCTCTTCTAATAGCAGTCAATCCTAGATCAAGATTCTTTATATAAACACTTTCCACAGTTCTGCAGAATGCTGATCTGTCTGCAAGTACAGTAGTGTGAGGTCAGATAAAAATAGGCCACAGAAGTGTGTCAAAGCCTTGGATATATTGGTAAAACCTGAAAGTCCAAGTACCTGCTGCATTTGTCTAATCCAGCTGCTCCATCTTCAGTCCTGTGTTTTCACATCTAATTCCAGCAAACAGTCAAGATGATAAAATTTATCTTTTTTAAATAATGAATTTAGAAATAACGTTCTTCATAGTGGAATATTTCCTGCAGATTCAGACTTGAGAAATTGAGATCTGCTTCTGTATGTGCCCAGGAACCTGTAGAAATCTTCATGTTCATTAAAACTCTAGTGAGCTGAGCACAGACAGCTGTTGCTAAACTGAAACCAAGACAGGTATATTCATTAGCAAATTAGTGTTTCCTTATTCATCTTATTTTTAGATAGCCTTTATTAATTTGTGCTGCAGTATCTGTCAGAATATGAAAGATGCTCCTCACTTAGTACAAAGTGTACAATGCACACAGATTGAGGTTCAAGAATTTGGATAAACCTCATTTCTCAAGGCACTGCCTTCTGCTTGCCAGCAGGGAATATGAAAATGATTAGTTGGATGAACTACTGCCTTGAAAAAACTTCTAGTCAGAGCAAACTCAATGGAAACCAAACATTTCTAAATAAATGTGTTCCAATCAGCATCCAACCTGGGTGCCACTGCCAAGCAAAGTCAGCAAATTCTGCCCAGTGCTTAAAGATCTCTTTGCTTTAATAGTTACTCGCTATGGAAATGCCTTCTGTTCCTAGCATCTGTTTCTTTTTATGCAGGATCTCAAACCAGTCATTGATGGAATGGATGGAATTAAGATTTCTCAGGGGCTTGGACTCCAGGACTTTGATTTAATCCGAGTTATCGGCCGTGGAAGTTATGCCAAAGTTCTTCTAGTTCGGTTAAAAAAGAATGACCAGATTTATGCTATGAAAGTAGTGAAAAAAGAATTGGTCCACGATGATGAGGTAAAAGTCTGCGTTAATTGCATTCTGTTACATGTTATAAAGACTTAGTATGCTTTAACAAAAAACATTCAACTAAGCAAGGAGCTCATGTTTCAGACAACTTCTCTGTCATAGAAGTTTTTCTCGCTTTTGAACTCATTTGTCATCAACTCTGCATGAAGCATCAGGATGAAATCTGAGAAAAATATCCCTTATTTTAATAACATTTAACAGTTACTAATAGTCTCAGTAGAAATCATGTATTAAACATTCCAACCTGGATGTGCTAATCTGTAAGTGATGAGATAAATGGGGTGGAATTTGTGCCCTTAATTTGTTTTCCAAGGCAAAAGCATTGTCTGTGTGTCAGAAAAAGAGATGAAAGTGTTCTTACAGTCATGGTGGTAGAGCCTATGTGCAAGTGACTCAGTATTCTGGAATATTTTTTTTCCGTGAGTACAAAAATTATGCTACTGCCATTTGAGATCCGTGTGGTTTTGTCTGCCACAGAAAGCTGCTGTGGCAGATTTCTCCATTATTTTCAAAATCCTGTTAAATTTTTTTTAATACAAGATCTCAAATGCACAAGTTCAGGGGGAAAAAAATTAAAAAGGGAAAAAACCCCCAACAACCCTTCATCTTTTTCCTGTAATACTCACACTTTTTAAAAAGCAGGATGTTTGGGCAGAAAATGCCAAAACACTATTTTAAGTGCTCTTTGTGTTGGTAGTTTCAATCAGTTGCTCTGGCTGTCGTCTTTGTCATTATTCCAGAGGCTGGGCTTAGTTCTTCTAAAATGCTTTGGCTTGCTCATTTATTTAATGTTTCTTTTTGTGAAGCAAGATTAGACTGTTGTGTGGTTTATTTACTGTTTCCTTTTTAACATGTGTTTTTCCAAGAAGGTGGGAGCTAAAGCCAAGTGCTGTTTAATGAGTTGTGCAGCTGTTTGAGAACCAGAGGTAGATGAGAAAAGGCTTTCTTCAATAGTGGCTCTCATAATTACATAGAAGATAGAGCTAATTGGTTTTTCTTTTCTCTAAAAGAGAAGGCTGTATAATGAAATTCTGGGAATTGATAGGAAATCCACTGAATTCTGTGAGTGCATGAGATATTGCAAGTAATGGAAATTTTGCCTTATAAGTGTTCCATGGAGAAAGAAAATCAATTACATAGCAAGTATCAGCATGTTTAAATTAGCTGGTGCTTTCCAGGGAATGGTTGGTGGTGGAGAGAAGTGAGACGGAAGGAAGCCATACCTGAGCTTCTGCTGTTCAGTTTTGCTAAGGTTATTTTTGTTAAGTGGAGCACTTGTGTAATCCTAATGCACAAGCACACAAGTGCACTAGTGAAGGGGTTAATTTAAAGACTCTTTAAGAGAAGCTCGTTCAGTAAAACCAGAACGAAGTGAACGTATTTATTGCCTTATTTAAAATTGGATTTTTGGCTCGTGTCTGGAGCCAGGGTTGCCCTTCCAAGCTGTTGTATCTTCGTCAGTGTCCAAACACAAAAGCTAACAGACTTATTTAATTTGATGGTGACTGTTCTTGGTTTCCTCTGAGACTTTAGTTTCCCTATCCATCCCTGACAGGAAGGCCTAGTTTCTCAGTCTCTTTGTCTGTCTCCAGATTGGTTGGGAAGCTGGGAATATCTGTGATAAATGGAGAATTTTGAGAACAATTACATTTGTGGTGTATTGGCAGTGTCCTGAGTGTTGTGGGGTGGCACATGGTCAGAGTATTGCAGGAAGGGTGAATATCTGCTGCTAAACCCACTTGTCTGTAAGGTTTGAACCATGCATGGTTATATGAAGTAAAGCTTAAAGGATTTGTTATCATAGATCTGAATTTTGCAGCACTGTGCCAGTATCAGTCAAACTTTGGTAGGTTTTTATGATGTGATTTTGCACTAAGTATTCAGGACTTCTCCTTGTTGAAGGATTAAAGGTATCTGTGAAACTTCTAATGATGTTGGCTGGACCAACTAAGCAGGTTTTGGTAGTTTCATTGAGTTAAATTTGAATTTCAGATGAGACGATGAAGTTCAGTTCACTTGAACCTTTTAAAAGCTGGAGACTCACATTGCTTGTGTTACTGGCATGAGCTGCTTCAGCAGCTTTGGGATCATTTATCTAAGAACTGAATTTATTTCCATGCAGCAGTATGAGCAGTATATCAAATATTGCAGATGTATATTATTTATAATGGCTTAGATTTTGTGCAGGCCTTTAAATGGTTAAGAAACTTCTGAATATGTAACTGAATCACAATGTTTTATAACTTCCTCCAGATTTTTAGGGGGCTTTTTCTTTCTGAAGAACAATGTAACAATGACAGTGTGTGTAAGGCAGCACTGTGATGTTCACAGTTTTTTTTCTGGGAATACCCACGGTGGTTATCCAGCAGGAGTTCTGATTGTTCAATTACTCTATTGCAGGATATTGATTGGGTACAGACAGAGAAACATGTGTTTGAACAGGCATCCAGTAACCCATTCCTAGTTGGTTTACATTCATGCTTTCAAACAACAAGTCGGTAAGAAAGATCTGAAATTCTTTTTTTAAAAATCTTGATCATTGTGCTAAACTGCTTCTCCTAAGGCAAACATAACCACTGCCATCACATAGCCAGGAACTTTTGGAAGGAAGCATTAGTATTGTCAGGGATTCACTGCTGCAACAAAGCCAGTTCTAGGGGGGCAGCTCAGACAGTGGTGTGGAGAAAAGTGTGGTGTTCTGGGTCAGGCCTGAAGGGAGAAGGTGACTGAGGAGGAGGAACTGTCCTGCCTTGTTGAGCACAGCCCTGGGAAGTGAGTAACACAGAGCTTCCTAATAGTTTACAACACCTAATACAGAGGAGGTCAAATCAGTTCTCAGTAGATCACTGTTTTTAAATAGCCTAAGAGTTGGGCTGCCCAGTAATAAACTTCCAATGATAATATAAAAACCTACCTGCATACAAGTATTTTTACCTGTGAGGCTTAAGAGCCTTTAGCACATATCAAAGCAGTATGTGATTTTATTTGAGAAAGTGCTTATTTAACTCTTAGCTACTTAGAAATACTGATTCTTTGTCCTTGTGTGCACAATCCAAAGTGGATTATTTGCTGTTTATTTTGTAATGGGAGTACGAAGAAAACAAGAACTTTCATGTCCATGCTTGAGTATGTTACTGGGGAATTGGGATGTGGAGGGGTTTGGTGGTGATTTGGGGATTTTTTTGTTTTCACAGGCACCTGTTTTCTGTTACACTTTTATAAAGCCTCATGCCATATGCTTCATAATCAGAAAACAGTCATTCTATCCAAGTTACTTGAATGACATGCAGTGTAGAGTGCAAAGTTTCAAAAAGTTTTTGTGGATTATCCAGTCATTTACCCTTAAGAATAATCACCTGTTTATTGCAATGTGTGTTATCAATTTTTAAAATACAAGCCATGCACTGTACCTTTTCTTCAGTCCCAAACTTTCACCTTCTCAGTGGTTAAGAGTGAGAGGAAATAGCATCTTCCTACCAGAAAAAAACAGAGATGGAGGAAGTAAAGAAACTGTTTCAGGTGCTCTGAAGGACCAAGGAGTGTTTGGAAGCAGGGAGAAAGAATGATCTCCAGAGGTAACTGAGTGAGGATTTGACCAAAAGAAACTTGTCAGAAAAAAAGAAAAAAACATTTAAATAACTGACAAACTGTTGTGGAAGGCCCTTCAGTTAAACCAACATTCCCAAACATTTTCTCAGCAAACACAAAGTAGTATTGAACACCTGATATAAAACTTCAAGTGGTCAGGCAGAGTGAGGGATTGAGAATGAGGTTTCTTGTAAATATTGAAACCCAGGAAAAGGCTGAGTCAGCAGCAGGATCCTATGCATGGCTCTTTGGCAGCTACACTGACATAGCTGAGGAGCAGAAATAGAAAAAAACCCATGCTGAACATAATCAAAGCTTTCTGTATTCCTGATGCCTCTTTATGAGTCCCATTTTTCCAGCCCAGCTGCTTCTTGCAGTTTTTTGTTGGTAACTTCAGCCATTTGCCATGGATGTAACCATAATGTCATGAATTCACAATTTGATTATAGCTGTAATGTCGTAAAATCATAATTATGACTTCGTTACATCAAGCAAGAAAAGCACAAAACTGATTTCAAGTGAATAAATTCATCAACATCAGATTGTGTTAAGTGGCCCAAAGAAAAAGAGTTGTAATAGGAGAACAGTTTGTGACAAGGATACTAATGGGGGGAAAGTTGCAAAAAAAGTTCTTTCTCCTAAATATAGTTTTAAATAAATTTTTAAGATAAATGTGTACCTAGACGTGAGGCTAATTGATACTGTATGTAGTTTTTTACATTGTTTCACATACTAATGATGCTTCTTTCATTATTGTAATAAAATATTTGCCTTGGACTTACCCAGAATTGCCAGATAAGTGTCTTCCAAGGACGGCAACGGCCTGAAACCTCCATCCTGCAAAACTGGTGGTGTTCAGCAAGGCCTGCCACTATTGACACACTTGATTATGACTTGAACTTGCAGGTCAAGTTCATGGTCATAAAACATCAGGGACTTCTAAATAGGGTAGACAAGTTGGAAGCAAAAAGTATCAGGAATGCTGTAATAAAATACTCATGGCATTGTTATCTATTTTGTTTATTGCTTATTTAATTTCAGTTTAGCATTTATCTTCTTTGGAGAGGCCACTGAGAGACCTGCAAGCTGGATTTTGTCCAGTAGTTTTTTCTGGTTTACTTTTTAACACTTTGTGTTTCAAATGAAGAATCCTTTTCAAAAAATCACCAGTTAGAGTGATCTGAGAGACTGGAGCACGTGTTCTCCAAATGGAATGTTTTCCAGTGTGTGGATGTGTGGAAAGGAGTTTTCAGCTCATGGGAAACGAGGCGTGCAAGGAAATGCTGCTCCCTGGGCCAGCCCAACCTTCACCAGAAGCTCCCCCTCGGCATGTTTCTGTCCCGAGGTGTCTCTGACCTTGGCAGCATTGCCTGGATCACATTTTCCCAAGGATGAAACCTTCCCTGCAAACTGTAATAGAAATCCTTCTACCTGGCTGATTCCACCTGTATTTCTTTCCCCTGCTGACTTTTCCCTTGTTTTGAGAAGACTCTTTCAAACACTCATTCTCCAGAGGAACAAATGAGCCTTGCTGTGCCAAGAGCTTCCACCTGGTGACTGTGCTGTGTAGAGTGTCACATTTGTTTAATTCATAGAATTATAATTTATAATTAATTAATATAATTAATCTATACAGATAAAGGTGGTAGCATTTAAATAAAGGGTGTGTTCCTACATAGTATGCATCAAATAATTATTTTCCTCTTAAGTAGCTTCTGTAACTATAAGAAATCTAGAAGTCTAAATCAAGAGTGGAAGTGAAAATGGCTCAGATGGGAAGAATAAAAATAGTTTTTCTTGAGAGTTTCCTTGGAATGCAATAATTGTGTTCTGTACTTTCAGATTGTTTCTTGTCATAGAGTATGTAAATGGGGGAGACCTCATGTTCCATATGCAACGGCAAAGGAAACTTCCTGAGGAACATGCAAGGTATTTCCTGACTCAGGGCATGGGCTTTGCTTGTGTTGTGGTGCTTAAATGGAGTTGGACCCTTAAGTTTAGAAGGTCCTGCCCTGGGGAGAAATGTTAATTTTATTTTTTTGAAGGGTATGTATTTTTTTAAGGAGAGGAAGCAGTTGATCAGTAGTAACAATTATTCCTATTTACTCCTCTTTATTGCTTCATATTTAGGTAATGCCTCTTTGAGTAGTTGATAGAAGATGTAACTATTCTACTTAATTTGGTCATATATTGAAATAATACAGCATTGGTGGGAGAAGATTAAAAATCCATTTTGCATGGCCCTGCACTACACAAAGTCACTCTTAATAAGCTGAAAATAAAGATCTTCTATCTCATATGTGGAATTTTCAGAAAAAAATCTGTAGAATAAAGAATACATACTTTCTTAATTAATAGAATGGAAAAAGAGTTCTCATTTTTAATTGAAGGAATGGTCTTATAAGAGATCAGTGTCCATATGAATAAATGTAGCTTGGTTTTGTTTACTATTGATAGATAAAAGTTGACTGTAAAGTGATGTTTTAAGAACAGATGTTTAAATTGCTGGTTGATGGTACCAGCTTTTGTACCATCTTCATGCTAATACAGATTTTCTCCTTCTTGATTTTAGGTTTTATGCTGCTGAAATTTGTATTGCTCTAAACTTTCTCCATGAAAGAGGCATCATCTACAGAGATTTAAAACTGGACAATGTTCTCTTAGATGCAGAGGGTCATATCAAGTTAACTGACTATGGCATGTGCAAGGTAGGATTTTCCTTACCTTTCTTCTGTCACTCTTAGGGAACACTAAGAAAATTGATCTTCATCTTAACACTGGTGTTACTGAGCCCAGAATTTGGTTGTGGAATAGGAAATTTATTCTTAAAAAACTTAACTGTTGAATAGAACCACATTTGGAACTGAATTGTAATAGAAGTGGGTTTTTTGCCAACGTCTATTTGAAAAGGACTTCCAAATTGTTTAACTGATTTTTTAAAAATGTATCTGTAAAAAGTATGCAAAATATTGTTACATCCATGTTGTGACAGCTTTAATCAACGGCTTTGCTGAAGAGAAGCTATGAAGTCGTCAGTCAGTTTTGAGCACTATGAGTATTTATTTTGTGAAAGGAAGATCTTTAGACTCCCTGAGTAACTTGGGGTTTTAAGTCTAATTAAAGGAAATTCCGAGAAAAGGAGGTCAGCTTTTAATTTATGAAATGATTTCTGCATGTAGGAAGGTTTGGGCCCAGGTGACACTACAAGCACTTTCTGTGGGACACCAAATTACATTGCACCAGAGATCCTCAGAGGAGAAGAATATGGTAAGTCATGACTAAACAATCTATAGTTACAATAAATATAGTTGTATCTTGGTTCAAATACAATTAATTGTTTTTAGACTTGCACATTTCTGTGTTGTATTAAGGAAATTAAATGCATATTTTATAAGTTTTTTCGTGAAAGGTTTTTTCTCTTCCAATCACTCATTTCAGCTTCTTTTAAATCATGCTTGGCCTGAAAAATATTTATTAAATGATATTATAGCAAAACATTTTCAGTGCAGCTTTGCTGCCTGCAGACACCTGGGAGTTCCCCTGCAGTTACATTTGTCATCCCAGTTCAGAAAACTCAAACTCATCCAGTGATGGTGTAAATCATGTCAGTGGCTTCAGTACTTTGTAAAACCAGGCCATCAATCTTGATTTTGTGAGAGATAACACCAAAATTCAGGGAGTCCTGGCTGAAATCCTGTCTGTGACCGTTTGCAGGGTTCAGTGTGGACTGGTGGGCACTGGGGGTGCTGATGTTTGAGATGATGGCAGGAAGGTCCCCGTTCGACATCATCACTGACAATCCAGACATGAACACTGAAGATTACCTCTTCCAAGGTACAGGCCCTCAGAGTTGGGGTTGTTTTGGGGGAGATATATTTAAAATTGGCAGTTTGCGTAGGAGAATTAGGGTTTCCTTTCCCATTGTTACCCCACAGCTGCTGTAGTTGGGGAATTGTGAAGCTGCTGACTCCATAACAGGCAAAACCTTCTTTCAACCAGTTCCTGCAGTTCTGTAACAGAATCTGTTGTGTTCTTCTTGAAGGGCCTAATATTAAATTAATTTCTGTTTAAAATCACATTTTTCCATATACTGAGACACTGAAAGTTTGATTTCCTGTATACATGACAAACAACAGCAAAAGATAATGAAGGTAATGTGTCTCTCAGGAAATCTTGCAATGCCAGTATAACAGGGCTGTGAGTTACTGTAGCTCCTTTTGTTTGCCTTATTTTAAATAATTACTTTATCTTCCCATTTCCCAACTGGTACCATATTGAACTAGTAACAGTGTGTGTATTGAAATCATGGTCAATGTCACAAACCAAAACCCAATATTGCTGTTTTTGAACCTGTAACAGTTATTCTGGAGAAGCCAATCCGGATTCCAAGGTTTCTTTCTGTCAAGGCTTCCCATGTGTTAAAAGGATTTTTAAACAAGGTAAATAACATTCTCTTATTTTTAGCATCTGAAAGCTGGAAGTCAGAGCTTCCTGTTGAAAGTGATACAGTTAAGAAGTTAATCTGCTTACTATTAAGAACATCCCTAAAACCTTGGTATCCTCTATGTTAAAAACCCATTTTCTTAGGGAATTCCATAGCATGGACTTGATTTAAAAGCCTGCACCTAGC
This sequence comes from Ptilonorhynchus violaceus, assembly GCA_013397565.1. Taxonomy (NCBI): domain Eukaryota; kingdom Metazoa; phylum Chordata; class Aves; order Passeriformes; family Ptilonorhynchidae; genus Ptilonorhynchus; species Ptilonorhynchus violaceus. The sequence goes on from VZRJ01000786.1 coordinate 76,818, forward strand.
TGAAAAAGATAGCTATAGCTTTGTTTATTAACTATTTTCTGTAATGCTTATTACTCATTTAATTAAGCTGATTGAAATCTGTAGAACCATTACTATTAATGGAGAAAAGGAGGACATGAATTACACATTACTAAATAAATCCCTTATTTTAAGAAGCTGTAAAATATAATTTAAAAATTAAATTTCAAACTTTAGTTTAAAACAAAGAATAAAAGTCCCTTGCTAGCCATCATATGTTTATCCCAGCAGAGTTTGCAGAGTCATGGGAATGCTGGAGTCATGTATGTGGGCTTTTGGCAAAGGTGGACTGTAAGTGGCGTGGAGCGTGTAACACCAGTGTCTGTGTTTTCCACAGGATCCCAAAGAAAGGCTTGGCTGTCAGCCCCAGACAGGATTTGCTGATATCAAGTCTCACACGTTTTTCCGCAGCATAGACTGGGATCTGGTAAAAATCATTCCTTGTGTTTCTGGGTGTTCAAAAGGAATAATTCTTTAATTTATTAATCATGTGCATATGAACAATCCCGTTGCAAACAGGGAGAATGAATTCTATAAATGTAAAATTAGTACTTGTAGAACTAAAAAAACTGCATCTGAATTTACCAATTCTGTGACTTCTCAAATCAGATTATTCAGATGGGTATCAGGATTTAGTAACCTGAGGAGAACAGGATCAGTCCTTATTGGTAAGGATGTGGTGGATGAGCAGTGGGGTTATTTACAGAGGGTCTCTGATGGTAGTTTTCAGGTTTTCTTCAGTAGTACTGCTGGTGTGAGGGAGGTTTTTGGCTCATGGTGAAGAAGATAACTTGCATTTCAAACAGTGGGTTTGCAAGCATAAAATTGTATCCAAATTGGTTTTTTAAATCTTCTGCTACTTGGTAATTGTGTTAACTTCTGTCCTCAGTGTGGAAACCATCCCAGAAATGACATCATAACGTTTATTGAGCAATACAGCTGCTAAGTCAGGAGCACTTCCCTATCAGCATTACATTTTTAATAGCTATTTAACAATTGAAAAGTGTGTCTGTGGTATTTCCATAGTCTGGGAAGGCTGCAGGAAGTGTAGGAAGAGACAGCAATAACATGAAAGAGGTTCAGAAGAGAAAGAACTGCACACTTTCATTTTCCCTTTGAAGCTGTTGCTCTGAATTTCCTTGTAACATTCTTCAGAGAACACATTCACTGCATAAAGAGACAGTGTTTTAAAAGACCTGGTGTTTACAAAGTTATTCCTATAATGAGGGCCGTCTTTAATTTGGTCAGACATCTCTTGCTTGGAGTTCTCCCTTCAGCCTGAGTGTTATTTTTTGTTTGCTCCCTGGTGGTGCCACAGTGCAGCTCACCTGGGGGTGTGGAGCAGAACATCATGTCCTGAATTTGTTCTGCTTTGCAGTTTTTTGAGAGAGGGAAAAGGATGACTGTTGGATTTGTATTTTATTTATTTGTAGAAAAAACTCTGAATTGAAATTGGTACTTCTTGGGCAACATTTATGCTGATGGAATTTTTATATTTTCTAATATTTTTTGGCTGAGAGCTTTAATATTAAATACCAAGTTTTTAAAAAATTAGAAAGGTTTATGTGATCTGTGATATGATTAAGACAGTGCTGCTCAGGAGGATTAGTGTCAGATAAATTTGAAGCTAAATTTCTAAGAAGTTTTGGCAAATATATTCAGGAGAAAATGAGAAAATATTTCGAAAGCTTTTGCAGTTATTAGAATCTTCTACTCACCACCTGCATTTCAAAGAAAACATTTGGACTTGAAAGCTTTTCCAAATCTTTTCAAGTTAAACCCAAGGAAACGAGTCTAGCACTGGCTAAAAACTTGTTCTATGTGAAGCCTGAGCTAAATGGAAAAATAAATACAGGGAAAGTGAACACACAGCTCAGGAACATTTTTCCTAGCGTTAGTCATCTGAGCTGTGTGTGGCACAGCCAGAACACTTCAGATTGCTCACTCTGGTGTAGGATGGCTCAGCAGCATCCAGGGCAGTTCTTTTTTTTGATTGTTTTGGTATATTAAGTCTATTCTTATCTCAGTGCCTGCTTTATGGTATTTAACCATGCTATGCTGGAGCGTGAACTACAAAGCCTTAGCTTACTGCTTGCAGTGAGGTATTTTCTAGAGCTGTGCCACCTATGTTTTCACTCATTTTCTCAAGTTAAAGGCTGCAGGTTCGCTCTGTGGCTTATTTAAGAGGGCTTTTATGCTTTACTGAGTATGACAAAAGAGGAAGTGTGATGTTTAACCCCTTGGGGAATAAAGCCTGGCTGGCGGATGTGAGTGCATGGCTACAACTCATAGTGACAGTCCTGCCACCCTACCTCAGTTTTGAAGTATTAATTTTGCTGATTTCTTCATGTTGCCATTCTTGTTTGGGAGGAGCCAATTATTTTTTCCTTACACTTTTGATTTCATGGTGCTTTCCCAGACCTGATCGTTGCTGGGGTGTTGATGTGTTAATTCACTCCCCTGTGATAGTTGCACAATTTCCTCATATCTCCCTCTGTACTTCCTGTGATCTTGTCTGAAACCTGAAATCCAAGATATTTCTGTGATTTATTCCCCGTTTTGTTTGCTCTGTACAAAGCATCATGAGAGATCTGGCCCCTAAAATCAGATTTCTTCCCTGTGTTGGTAATACAGGTGATCATTTGGGTCAGTGGTAACTACTACTCACATCATGCTTACCTGTCCTAAGTTATATTATGGAGATTTGTAGTCTAGGCTTCTTCTTAACTGAATATAAATTCAGAATTAGAATGTTGATATCTATGCTACTATAAATTTGACTGTGACATATTTTTAACTCTAACTGCACACAAATGCAAGAAGAAAAGTAGGTCGATATCTCAGGAACAAAAGTAAATATATTGTGTTAACTGCTGTACTGCAGCAGTGTGGGAATTTTCCAGTCCTGAGTGCATCTACCAACTTAGAGAAAACTTACATGGTTGAATTATTGTGTGGTGTCTGTTGCCTGGCTTGTAACGTGTATTACTTGGGTATTTTGGCATTCCTCTCCAACAGCATCTAATGCAGTTGGATTTGGGGTTCTTGAGGAATTTTGTAACTATTCCATACTGTAATTTTTCCTTTCCCCCACGGTTCTTTGGGTAGCTGGAGAAGAAGCAGATGACGCCCCCGTTCCAGCCGCAGATCACGGACGATTACGGGCTGGATAACTTCGACACGCAGTTCACCAGCGAGCCCGTGCAGCTCACCCCAGATGATGAGTATGTGCTGCTTTTGCCCCAAATCCAGCTGCGTATCAAGAAATTAATTCATAAATTATCTGAAAATCACTGGGAGACTATGTACTTGCCATTAGAGCATAGTCACGTCACATTATATTTGAAATTCTTTGTATCCTACGTATTTTGCATAACTTATACTTGTTCTATCAGACTGCCCAGTGCTCTGATAAACTAAACACTGCTCTCATTTGTTTTTCAGAGATATAATAAAGCGAATAGATCAGTCAGAATTTGAAGGATTTGAATATATTAATCCATTGTTGCTGTCAACAGAAGAAACAGTATGAAGGAATGACCTCGTTGGGGACAGTGTGAATGACATTAATTTATCCTTAACTACAGTATATGCATGCGAGGCTGGGGACTGGTCACTTTGGATGGAGACCAATGATCTAAAAACAAATTTGCTGCTGAAAATCAAAGAAGAGAATAATGATTTTGGTGGGTGTCCTCTGCCACTTAGTGATTCTTAAGTTCTGGGCACTGACACAACTGGCTTCATTAATGAAGGAATTTGCATTTTGTGCCTGTTTCATGAAGGATTGAAACGTTCATTGCATCCCTGCAAAAGGAGATCATGAGAAACTTTGAGATCCACACACTTTCTACAAACATTTGATGCAATGAGCTCCCAGTTGAAGAGTATTACAGTGTAACATCCTGAAGAATAAAATATATTACGGTGGTGTTGAAGCTTATTTTTGATGCCTTTTTTCACAAGTGGTACCTGTCTAAACATCTCAGATATATTTAAAAGGAGTTGTGTTTTATTAGCAATCAAAATATAAATTTGGGTACAGGATTTAAGTGCCTAAATGGATAAACTGCATTGAAGGATTATTGCGTATTTGGGACGTTCTTACACCTGGTAAGTTCTGCTTGTTAATATTAAGTAACCATTTCCATCTGAAACATACAGTTCACAGCTGCAGCCTGACGTTTAGTTGCATTTTTACAGAATTTGGAATGCAGGGTGACTCAGTGAGATTAATTCCAAATTAGAATTGACAGTATCAATTTCAAAATCTGTTGTCTTAAACTCCAAATTTACCAAAATGTAGAGATTGAAGAAAACTAAATTTGCACACAAAGGATTTCTAAACATACTTAAGCAGTGCCTACACCTACAATGATATTGTGTTGTATATTAGATTTTTGAAAAGTATTTTTATCAACAATACAAATATTCAGATGTAGAGCAAAAGCATAGTAAAGCATAGCCTTAAAGTTTAAGTAGTAAATCTAGAATAACCATAAGATAAAATCCACTTTCCTGATAAAGCACACCTCCTACTTATGATAAACTGTCTGCTTACAGTTATTCAGTGTACATTAATAACTAATCATTCCGCATCAGAGGATGGGGTGTTTCGGTCAAATGATTTGCATCAAAGTAGTAACATTTTTAATGGAAATAAAATGAATACCTAAGAAATTGGAAAAAGCAAAAGACAACTATCAAATCCCTTCCGGGGGAAAACGGGGGGTGCCAGGGGGGCCAGGGCAAAGGTTTATTGCATCCCAAAGGGGAAGAAGTCGGGAGCTGGGAAAAGCTGCGGTTGCGGAGTTGCGGCCGAGCCCTCGCGGTTCGCTGCCTGAGGCACTGCTGCTGCTCTGGGCTGCGTTTGGCCTACAAGGGGTTGTGTGGGTTGTAGAGGCAGGAGAAAATTATGTGGGAAGGGAAAAAAAGAAACCCTGTGCTATGGCATCTCACCTGATTTGGTGTAAAACACAGGATAAATTGCGACACTTCCACTTTCTTTACATTAACCTATGGTTTTCTCAGGGTACAGCATTGCATTAGGTGCTGAACATGACATCTTTGGGATTCACATCCGAGTCATGAGGTGCTAGGACCAGACTGCCAAAACATTGTTTGAAATATTCAATTAATCATTGATTAACAATCTACATTTTGTATCCCCTCATTAGCCACAATTATGCAGACCTGTGGTTGTTTAGTTCTATGAATCCCATTCAGGTTTCAGTTGTGGGTTTCTCTGTTGGACTGTAGCTTTTCATATTCAGCAAAATGTGTTTTAATCAGCACTAAATAATTTAACTAGTAAAAAGTACTTGCCTCAAATGCCTGGCCTTTAGATACTTTATTATCTACTAAAGGCAACATTACCTTTTAAATGTAATCTGACATTTTTTTTAATTACTCCTTGTTCCCCTTCTCCCTCTTATTTTATTTACCCTGAATAACGTTCCTTTCAGTGTTTCAACTCCCCTGGTACTAAAGCTAATCAGTAGTGATCAGAGTGACTGCAGGCAGCTCATGAATGGAACTGTGACAGGTTAAGCTGTCCTTTGACATGCCAGGGCATGGAACTTTAAACTGGAAATATTAGAAATGTGGGGTGGGGTTTTTTTTAACCTTTTTTCTAGGTTTCAGAACATTTTGGGAGGGAGGGAAGGAAGAACAGAAAGACACATTTTGCTAAACAAACATTGTAAAGACTATTTGATTTTTATTTAAGAATTTACAGGCATTTACAATGTTGCTGTGTTGCCAAATAGTTTGCTGGGTACAAGTTTGGTTGCTCATGTGCAAGTGTTTGAATAATGTTCTGTTCATGATGAAGGGGAAATTTTTTATATAAAGTACTTGTTTTATAAATAAAAGAAAATGAAGGATGTAATTAAATGTGTGGTTTGGAAAAAAAAATCCTAATATATTACAAATGGATCTGGTAATGATATATAGTTGTCTTATTTGAAATAGTAAATGAAAATTCTAGCTAATTTAATGATTGTAAAACAGTAAATATGTTCTTGTAGTTTTGTATAATTAATTAGTTGGGATCTTTGCTGACCAGTTTTAATTGTGCAGAAAATGGTATACTAATCCATAACAGCTGAGATCATTTATATTCTTGCACATCTATTAAAGACTTTAATGAAAAAGTTAATAGGCTGTTATTATTTATCAGTAAACTGGGCTATGTCCAACTTCTGGAAAAGACTCCATTGTAAATTAAATCCATAGGAGCCTTCCTGTATTTTTATATGGTATTCTGTGTTTATTCTGTATCTGAATCGCAGCTCAGGTGTAGGCTGTGAGGTCCAGGGCACAGGGAAATAAACTAGAGCAGGTTGGTGATCTCATCCCTTCGTTTGTGGTTACTGAACTGTCACTAAATGTCATTTATTGTCATTCACAGAGGGGGTGCTTTTCCCAAGCTTACCAAGTGTTCACCTGCTGCTGTTGAGAAGTGATCGAAACAGCAGCTGAGCCTCCTGAACACCTTCCAGCCCCAGCAGGCTCTGGGATGTTCCCTGCTCTCAAACCGTGAGGGTGGCTGGGGGGGCTGTGTGGAACTGAGAGAAAAAGCAGCTCTTTTGGCTCACTGACTGAATTAAATCTCACCCTGCAGCTCAGCGTTGTGAGACTGACAGAAGTGTTCTTTCTGCAGCCTCATTAGACCAGTCACGTTAATCATCTAATTAGCACTGATACTGAGTTAGAAACCTGCACAGTAAGGTTATGAATTTAGAAGGGCTCCTGCAGAAACAAAACCCCCACACTCTTTATTTGGTCTAGGGTGTGTTTTGTTTTAACATAGATATACTCACAGAATCAATTGTACAATTATACTTTCTTACTTAGAGATTAAAATTAAAAAATGCTAAATTCAAGTGACTTTTTAACCAGGTTTATTTTCATAATTACCTGTCTAGAAAAAAATACCACTAAACTTTTGGATTAGAGTAAGTAAGAGTCGTCTTTTGTTCAGCTGCTTTCTTTACCCTGAAAGATTGAGAACTGTGGTGCATCAGACAAAGCAGGATCCCCAGGGATTTCCAGAAGTACACTTTTTCAGGAGTACCAAGCCTGATTTCCCTGGGGGTCTCTGAGACATCCCAGAGCACCATTTTCAGAACTAGAACTACTTTACGTGCATTTGAGAGGCTTTAAAATAAAAAGACCCCAAAGAGGCAGGTGCCGCTTGACCTTCTATTGAGTTACTGGTTTGTGATCCTTAAGCAAGTCAGAGACAAGGATGTGCTTCCTTGACACATTTTTCCTTTTCCTTTGAGAAAGCTTCATCCTTGGCCTTGTTCCTTTGCTCTCCGTTCTTCTGGATTTACCACATGACATCATCTGCACTTTCAGACAAGCACCTGGCAAGGTGGCCATCGATCTCCAGCTGTGAGAGTCTGCAAACACGGAGTATGTGCAGTGAGAAACAGTCACGTCCTTCTACTCACCCTGTTCTTTACCCTCTCTCACAGAAGTGTTCTGGTACCGTAGAGGGGGAGTCACTCCTGGGCCCAGCAAATCTGCCAAAAACTCCTGCACTTGCTGTTACTGCTGCTAGAACTGGAGCTGAGTAGCACAGCACAGACCTGAACACGGAGACCTGGCATATGTTAAGCCTTTCTCTCTAAATCTCTTGATAGAATGACCATAACTGTATAAATATTAATGCAGCCACCTTTGTGTCTCCCTGTTCAGCCTCCAAACAACAGGAAAAGTTGAAGCCAATACGGGTTTGCAGGGTTAGAGGACCTGTTGAAAAGCACCTTTTCAGCAACTCTGACAGCCTAAGTAGTGTGAAATTGTGTTAACTGCAAGAGACAACACAATGCCTACTGTACAGCAGATACTCAACTTGTAAACTGGATTAAAGTAGGTAATTCTGACGGTTAAAAAGGACCTTACAGTAGAAGTTTTGTCTACTTTTGTTATTCTGTATATAGAGGATGCATGCAGAACCAGCTGGAGTTTGTTTACAGGATGTTAGAAAAAAAAAACACAACAAAAAAACCCCACAAAACCCCAACCAACTTACCTTCCACTAAACTGCATCAGACACATTGGACAACTGTCAAGAGCTGAAGATCCTTCACTGTGGTTTTCCATCTTCTCCTCGCAGCTCTCAGCCCCAGGAGCACTCCCACGACGAGGCTTCTCCGCAGGCACACCTCTGGCCTCCCCCACTGGGATATTGCCCTGATGTGTTTGGATTTGAAGCTCTTTCTCACCATTTCCTTTCCCGTCTGCCCTGCTGTTCTGTACAGTCCCTGTGCTGTGCTGCTGAGGGCTGAAAGCTTCTGCAGGGCTTTGTGCCAACACCGAGGGCTGTGCAGAGCTGCTGTGCCCAGGGAGTTTCCATGACTTAGGACTCACATCCAGGTTTGAAACACCTTTTGTGTCTTCCTCAACTGCAGTTTTGGCTTGATCTGTACTGGTTCCCCAGCAGGTTTTCTCAGCTGTAGAGGATAAACTGAAAAGTTTATCTGCTTGGCCTTGTCCTTTAAGTAATTCATTGCTCTGGCTCTGTATTGGCTGCTGGGAGCTCAGCTCCTTGGGGTTCAGACATTTTTCTTTGTGAAAAGATGGGAATGGTACCCACTGAAAGTCTTTCATTCCGACTGTAAAGGCTTCCTGGTGTTCTGGACTCTTTTCCTCAGCCTTCTACAACACACACAGAGAATGTCTTAAGCAAATGTAGCTCAATCAATACCTAAACCCCAGGCTTTGGGAACACATTGCAAATACTGAGAAGGCTGAACTACGGTGAAGAAAAGAACATTTTATTTACATCCCTCTCCAGCACCTTAAAGCAATCAAGAGCTTCCTGGAACTGATGGAATATGGGTCTTCCTTTAACATTTCTAAGTGGATACAATGGGTACTCATGTTCCAGAGAGACTATGGCTGAAAACAACAACCTGCTGCTGTTCAGGGAAAAAAAAAAAAGTAATTTATAAGGGCTGATTTTTATGTTGTGATCTTGCCTAATGCTATTGGAGTGATGTCAGAGTGGGTTCTGTGTAATTAACCCCTCCCTTGCCGTTTGCCTTTTCCAGTTTCATTCCTTAGGGAGATGCTGGTGTTTAGGGCAGTCAGCATCCTTACACAGGCTCCTCCCTCTTCCCAGCAAAATGTTGGAAAGAATTTGCTGTACTGCAAAAAAACCTCGTAGCTGTCCTTAAACTCCCTACCACACCATGCTCAGCCACACCACTGTAAGTAGAGATTAAAGAGCTGAAACCCCAGAACTGTAGAAGCTATTTCAGGTTGTTTCCCATTAGCCAGGCTGTCGCTATTGGAAGCAGGACACAAAGTGCAAAAACAAGGATACAGCACGCTACCTTTTCCAAGAACTCCGGAAAACTGGGCACTGTTTCCCAGTTTGTGCAGTGTAAATCTTGACTGATGTCTTTCAGTAACAAAATCCAGGTTTTTTCCAACTCATTTAACTCTTCCTTTTCAAACCAGGAACATCTGTCAGCCGATGTCCTGTAAAGATAGACACAATTTGGAAGGTGGAAGAGAGGGAAGAAAATAGTCTACATTGATACCAGTTTGCCTCTTTTTTTCTGGAACACAAAGACATTATTTAGCCTGAAAACTATGTTTATTACAGCTTTCTGTGACTTATGTAATTTGTACAGCTAACAAAAAATTAATGCCTAAGTGCTTTCTTTTCTCCTTGTAACAAATGAGCTGTATTTATTATTATCTTCACTTCCAAGTGAAACAGTTAAGTGTAGCCACTGTTTTATCTCCTCAAATACCAAATTTAACACCTGCTGAGCACAAAAATCATAGAAGTGTTTGCACTGAGGGTGGCAATTGCATTGGTTCCCCTATATGTCTGGCCATTCCTGTACTGCCATTTGAAATTACTGATTATCTTCCCAAACAACTTGATTTAATCGATCATAGGAACTATAATCATTAGAAGGTAATGCTGTATAAAGACAATTCCAAGAGAAGGATGAATTGTTAACGTCACAATGCTATTTCCAGCATTTTTCCTGATGCGTTTTCTTGGGTCACTGTCCAGGAATGAAGCTGCACTGAGAAGAAAGTACAAATTACAAGCCCTCAAGGAGTGATGAACCTCTCCCAGCCGGTGGTGGAAGGAACATGAGCGGCCTCCTCCCCCGGGCTCGAACACGAACCGAGCCCTTCAGTCCTCCCGAATTCCACGGCTGGAAAAACCCAGGGATTATTTCTGCTCTCCTGCGAGCCGTATTCTGGAAAAAAGAAAACTGACTTTTCACACATTAACATTCCTCTGCCGAGGAACGTTCGGAAGGCCCGGTGCAGGGCCCGGTGTGCTTTATCCCGCAGTTTTAGCTCTTATTTTTTAAAGGCGCTACGGGCGGTGTTTTACGAAATAACCTTTCACAGACACTGATCTGGGCGCGAAACGCTGCGGGTCGCAGGGGCGGTGCAGCTCCGGCACCCGGAGCCGAGC
>VZRJ01000786.1:87383-116090 GCA_013397565.1 Ptilonorhynchus violaceus
GCAAGAGACGGCGGCCGAGGCTTCCTCCTCCTCCTCTTCCTCCTCCTCCTCTTCCTCCTCCTGCCGCTCCGAGCCCGCTGCTGTGCTCTCCGCCCTCAGAGCCGCCCTCACGGCGCGAGGCGGGGGGAGTCGGGGAGCAGCTCTGAGGGTGCTCTGAGGGGAGCCCGCCCTTCCCCCAGCCCCTGCACCCGTCGGCCGCCGGGGCCTGGTCTGCCTCGAAAACAACCCTTTTTTGTGTGCTTTGACCCCTCAAATTTTATGTCTTTGTAGGGTTTTGGTGTGCTGGAAGCTCAGGGTCGGGGGCTGTGGTGGGTTCCCGCGGTTGAGGGGGACAAGATGGCAGCGGGTCGGGCCTGGCAGATCCTGTCATGGGTCCAAACCCAAAGGCTGTAAATCCAAACAGTAAAGTGGACTGGGAGCGCACCTCTGATCTAATTTGTCTTTTAGGAAAGAATCTGAAGCGATGCAGTTTGACGTTTTTGGCGGGAATGTCGCCGTGTAACTAAAACGTGCTAGCGAGGTTTTAAACACTCCCCGGGCTGCAGCCTTCTCAAAAACAGACATCAGAGAAATGGTGACAGACACTTCATCCTCCAACAGTACATGAAAGGATCAGAAAGTAACTCTGCTGTTTAAATTCTTCACAATCGATGCAAAAAAATAATTGTACAAGGAAATAAATCCTGTTTGATAACAGGTGTTTATGAGGGAGAACCAGTACAGAGCAATCTTTCTATAAAACCAGTTTATTATTGATAAAACATGAATCCAAGTTCACATTTCTTTTCTGTAACTGTATGCATTGCTGGATGTCTGTGGACTGCTCCATCCTTAGATTCTTCAGAGTGGAAAGAAGGCATCAGTATTGACGGTATTAAAAGTTACACCTGTGAACTATTGTGTTGGTCACAAAGCCCGGCACAAATTTATTAACAGTTGACATGACTTAATACATGTTTTGAGTGGAGCTGAACCTTGAAAATGGGTATCAGAGTTCAGAGATTCACATTTCACAGAGATTGGTAAATTTAGCCTGGGCCGGTCCAGACAGTCCCATCCAGAGGTTTTTCAGCTGAAGATGATTCTGTCAGTGCAGGGAGGCTCTGCCCAACCTTCACCTTCCCTGTGCTGACTCAGGTACTTTGTGAGTCCATACTGTCTTTTACTATATATAATAATTGATTTCTTAACATTAAGGGAGCATTCATGGGTTTCCTTTTTGTGTAAAAACGAGGATAAAAATCTTGGATGTGCAAAGTGTTGGGTTGCTTCTGTGATCTGTTTCAGTTTATACGATAGGTAGCCCAGCTGAAAAATAAAAATAATAAAAAATTGTCACACTAGAGGGCCAGCATTTCAGCTGTGTGATGGGCAGACAAAAATGAGAATGAAATTCAGGAAGAAAGAAACGACAGTGGAAAAGCCAACCCCTGTCACCCAGACTAACCTTTTCCCACATTAATATCTGTTACAGCTACTGCAGTGCCCAGAGAACACCCCAGGGACAGTCACAGTGTTCTGCTTGTCATTTTTGTTGCCATTTAGAAGCTGCTTCCCAGTGTGGTGCAAGGTGATCCCAGGAAATAGGCCCTCCTTTCCTTCTTTGTCGGGAAAGGCGTTCCCCCAAAAGCTGCAAGTGGAACAAGGTAAGTGGAACAGAGGCAAGGGGTGAATTTGGACCTGAAGGGTTTTAGGCTGCTGTGGAGAAGAGGGTGGTGATGGCAGCAGAGACAGAGCAAGGAACAGCAACAGAAAGGGGGTGTAAACAAAACAAAAGTGGGGATTGAAGAGGGGATCGGTCGTGGAAGTGGTGGAAAATGATATGACGGAGGAGGGGCAGAAGTTTGATTTCACAGCTAGTTGAAGAAGTGTTCCTTGGGGGATTTTACTCAGGATCGCTGGGAATTGTGGCCCAGCACTGACTGTCGCCACATGGAGGCAGCAAACTATGCAAAAATAGGGATTTAACAAAATCCAGGGGGCTGTGAAAGCACTCAGAGGAGCCTCCGAGCACACTCCTCGGTGTATCTATATTATTGATCAGCTATGCCACAGGGTTTCTTTTATTACTGTGATGTTTGAGTTAGTGTTTTATGTTTTATGACCCCTTGGATACTACTTTGACAATCCTCTGCTCCTAAATCATGTGTTGTACTCATGAATTTATGTTGTTAGATATGACTTCTCCCAGAACAACCATCAGGAGTGCAGCCTGTTCTTCAAGCTGAAGGTGTTGCTGTGAGCGCTTAGAGCATTTGCAAAAGCTTTATTATGGGTGAACATAAAAATTGGTTATTGTGCAGTAAGGGCCACAAATGAAAGAATATAATAAAAAGAATAGGGAAAATTATTACTTCAGCTTCTGCTTGTAAAAGGGGAAAACCTTGCTTCTGTAGCAACCATAGCTTGTAGGGGGGTTTGGATTTTGTAGATTCAACTGAAAATGCTAAGATTTTTTTACTGTTGTCTGTTTAATGCATACCCATTCTAACTGTGTCATGAATGTTCTCATTCTTGCTGTATCTGCTTCTGTAACTACCTGCAGATTTCTAGAAATCTTTGTCCATTAAGGGTACTCAGTATTTTTCATCTGCATCTTTCCAGACTTAATAATGTACTAAGAATATGAAGGCAAAGTGTAGCATAGGACCTGTTCTTGGGTTTGCCGCTTTGCACAAGATCATATCTACTGTTTCCTCCATTGCATGAAAATCCTGTTACTTCTTCCTCGATTTTGGGTCTTGCTAATTTAATAATTAGAATGTTTAGTGGCGTTAGGAAAAAAGTTCTCCTAGAAATGCAGAGAGTAGTCTTTATCATAATCAGCCTTGACTGGATTTGAGCCAGTGGTCAAGGGATTTGAACTTGTGGAAGCCACAATGCTCCTACAGATTATCTGCAGGGATTTCCTTGTAAATGGAGTGCCAGCATGTGGAGTTATCTCTTCCCTGTTGAGTCTCATCAAGCTGCACACGCTTAATCTTTACTTACATGGTCCCTGATTCTTGCTGTAAAGTGGGCCTCAGTTTTAACTTTTGCTCTCAGGAAGAAGGGGCTATTATAACAAATTCTAATCCTTTTGCAGTTCCACAATCACTAAAGCCTATAAATTGCTTGCCAAACAAACCAAGTGATCTTTTCCTGGGCTGAGGGAAAGAGGAGAGTGTAAAACGCAGGTGCCAGCATTTGCTGGGGAAGAACTGGTACATTATCAACTAATCCGCCTTCTGCTATTTCTGATTTCCTCCCCAACAGCTGCAGCATTGAATGAGAGCTTCTGCATTTGGGAAGAATTAGAAAGCCTGGTAATGCAGGGTCTCTATTACAGATACAACAGCTCACAGACAGGGAGGAGATTTTTGCTGCCGGTGTAGAATTTGGAGTGCTAGGCATTTTATAGCCTGGAAAAATTGTAATTTTCAGCTGTTGTTATGGAGTAATCAATGAAGAAGAGATGCCGTAGTTTCTGCTGGGTTTCTCTCAGAGCCTGATGTCATTGCATGCAGGAGCTATTATTTTTTTTCAATGTACCACTTTGAGGCTGAAGCACATGCAGTTTTTATTAAAACTTTTTTTTTTTATGATGACTGATGCTCACTGATAGTTTTAGTCCTTCTGAATTATCTTTTCTGTAGTGATAGCTCCTGTATCAGATAAAAATGTTCAGAAGAAATTGTTCCTTGCTAGACCATTGAAATATTATTATATTTTAATTATTTTATCTAATCAGTGCTTAGCTTAGGAGTACATGTTGATAATTTTTTGTCCTTGTCAAATAGTCTGTGACTTCACTCAAGGATGAGCATGTCCTTTCTGCTAAATGTAATAAAGGACAATGTACCCAAAGACACCACAGTCTGCAGAGCAGCAGGGAAAGCTGCTGCAGCAAATGGACTCACAACGTGTCCCTGAGCAGCCCAGTGGCAGCAAACGCAGCCCTGGAAGAGTAACTCAGCCACACTGACCCACTCGGTGCAGTGCTAATCACTGGCGGTGGTGAAGTGGGAAAGTCTGACTCTTTCATTAATATGATGTGCTACAATTAAACCACAAAATGAAGAAAACTGTATAAGACTTCCTTTGGCTTAGTCAGGAGAATAAAGATGATGTGCATTTCAGTTTGAGAAGTGCAGGCTCATTGCTGTTTCCAGAGAAAGTCAGATGAGTGGAGACAGTTTTGTAGGCTCTCCTTAATTTTAGATGTAGGAGACATTCTCTTTTCCACAAAAAGTCACTGCCTTTGAAACCTGCTCCCTCTGCTAGCTCACCAAAGCTGAATTTATCGTTGTGCAGCATCCACTGCAGGACTCATGTCTTCAATTCAGCATTTCCACTGTAATGACAGATCAGTACCTGTGTGGCTGGATGTGGAAAATCCAGCCTTGTGACATTTATATGCCAAGATGGGAAGACCTAAAAAGAGGACTAGGGAGACTAGCATGGCATTTGCGGGTACCAGGTTGCCAAGGAGGCATATTGTATTGAAACAGTTGCCTGGGAAACATTTAAAAATACATTGAATGGAAAAGCATATGTGATGTGCCCACAAGTGTTCTGTGTGAATGAAATGCAATGGCTGATGATGGCACCAAGAGACTGTTACTATTACATGTAAAAATGCTGCAAGTGATGTGTGTCTTTTTTCCTTTTGTGGTGTTTTCCTACCCTGTTTGCAGGAGGTGCACCGAGGGAAGGTTATTTTGCTCTTGGCTGACGGATTAAAGTGAATGTAGGGAAGGTGGAAAATCCAGGCAGCAGCAGCAGCTGGGGATGGTAAGAGCAGTTTGGCTTCATTTAGGCAACCTAAACCAATTGACAAGGAGCCTGCACAATTCCCCCTCAAAAGTAATAACAGCACTGCTCAAACTCCTACAGTATAAAGAGAAATGATTCTCTGAGCATTGCCACTTTAATTGGTGCTAAAACGGTACTGGGAAGCTCTGATGTCATTGCAGTGGGATTTACATGTAAACATCACGGAAAATACAGAGTTTATGATCAAAGGTTGGACAGCATATATGAAGAAGTCTCTCACTGACCTAATTTTTTGTTTGGGGCACTGAAATAGAGGGAGATGAAGGGAGAAAGTTTCAGAAGACAGTTGACTGCTCTAGTCCTTCCTCAGATCAGAGTCAATTACTGAGAGATGGTGCTGACAAAAAAAGAATTATGTCACCAGAACCAAAACAAACAATCATATCCACTCTTTGTCTCACAGAAAAAAACCCTTTTTTACTTATGCAGCCAAGAAACAAGGGAGCTGGGAACTGTAATCTATGATATCCTACCTTGGACAAAGAAGTTCATCTGCTAGTAATTTCCAGATACTAAAATGCATCTCTTGTTCACTAAGAATGAGTGGCAGGTGTGAGGCTGGTTAGGATTATGGTCACCCTGCCTAATCCTCCTTTGGAGATTTGGAAGCAAATATCCTACTCTTGATTCGCTAGAGGCTTAAGAAGCCTGTTTGGGAGCCAGCAGATTTAGCTTGGTCCAGGCTTTATGTGATACAGTAAATTTTTTGGAAGAGAGAGGCAGTGGAGAGGAGTTCAGTGGAGTAAGAAGGAAGGTCTAGAGGCCTTTTTATTGGTGGTAGCTCTGCAAAGAGTTGCCTTACAGGGTAAGGCACCAGGGCCTTGGCTCCTGGAAGATGTGGCCTGTTTAGGGCTGGGAGGTTGCTGCCTGTCTGGAGGGTGCAGTTCCCCAGTGAGGAAGAGACTCTGCTGACTTTGCTGGCAGTTTGGCCAGCGAGGAGATGCTTTTTGGCATTCTGGTTATCTCATTTTGGCACAATCTGCTCAGGGGCATGAGGTGATGCAATGATTGTGTTGGAAAACCATGAATCAGATGAAGTCTTCTTGGTGTCAGTCAAGTCCCAGTATCACTCATCATTTTTCTGGCCCAGTGCGTGTTTGGTTAAATCAAGTCCTGCTGTTTCTAGACCCCAGGGTTAGTGTAAGAGAGGAGGAGAATCTGCCTTTCATCCTCTCAGAATTTTGCAATGTGACTGAAAACTTGGAGAGAATGTGTCAGATCTCAAACAAAGATTAGGTTTGATGGCACCAAGCCGTGGGTTCTGTGGCCCGGCCCACAATTCTGCTGAGAGAGTTGTATCATCTCCCCATACTTTAAAGGATTTAGACTCTGAGTTTAGGATGAAATATGGCCTGAGGTTTTCATATTTATTTCTTGCCTGCTTTCTTGTTTTTTGGGATTTTTTTAGGGGTTTTATTGAATTCTAAGTGTCTCTCACAAATTATAGCCAATAGCAGTTTGAGTTCCTCTTGTTCGCTGTGTATCATTCCTTCATTTGAAATCAACATATTAAAGAGCTCCACAAAAAAAAAAAAAAAAGAAAAAGCCATAAATCATGTGTTTGTGGGCATGAAACCACAAAACAATGGGACAAAATTACCAATACCGGTTAATGTAGTGTGATTTTATCCATAACTACAATGGTGTATAAAATCAACTTAAAATAGAGTGTAATTCAACAGATGAGTATGTATTTATTGCTTCAAACGGGGACAATAAGTTTAGTTAGTTTTGCAATTTTTTAAAGGACTAACTAGTGTCTTAGAAAGAAAATCTGATAAATCTGAAGGAATAATCAAATCTGTGGAGGCAATAATAACTCTTTTCACTGAGAAGTGTGTATTTTCATATTCATTCTCCCTTTTGTCATTAATGCTTTGATAAAAGAAATACAAAAATGGGATTGATTTAGAATCCTGACAGTAAAATACAGGAGAGCTCTAGTTTCTTTTTTTCCATATGTCATTTATTTAATTGTATCAGACATGGGCTGAGTTTGGTTTGTTTACATTGTCTTATACCCACTGAACTGAAATGCTGTGGAGACATTGTCAGTGTGAGAGGTCGTTCTGCCTGGAGCGTACCTTGTTGTGACAGAGCTGCAACACCCAGGTAGAGGTGCTGAATAGGGGTGTGCCTGCCTCTGCTGTCACTTTGCAGCTCCCAGCAGCTGTCAATCAAATCCATTCAGACTGCTTCAGCAAAAGAAAGCTGATGCCTTCTTGCCACATCCCAAAACTACTGTTATCAAAGAGTAGCTTCATGCTGCTGTTCCTTTCAGGAGTGAATTTGGAATTGGACTGATTTTGGAAGATTTTCCCCAACAGACTTCTCCTGCTCCCCAAATCCACTTTGCTGTTCCTTCAATCCAAGTGTCCTGCTCTCATAGAAATTTGGTTTCTCCCTTTTAATAAGTGGAAAGTGCTCTGAGAGTGATGTGTAGTAGCTAAACCAAGATGTTGTGGTGCTGGCTGAGGACAGGAAGCACGTTCAGTCAGCTGAAGTACTTGCTCTGGTTTGTACCACAGTCTGGTTCCATCATTAGCCTGTTTTTATGAGTCTGTCCTCCCATACTGGAATCAGATGTTTTATCAGAACACTCTGAGGAAAAGCAGCAGCTTCACAGCTCTCCGTGGCTGTGCTCTACCCTGCAGAAAATGAGTTGTTTAACTTAAAGCCACATCCCACCAGGCAAGAGTCAACATCCCAAAGAGCTGCAAAAAAATTGGCACCATTAAAACTTGGTGTCAAAGGAAGAGATGAATCCAGGTCCTTCCAAGAAGCTGTTTGGGCCTAATTGGATTGGCTGGACATGATGAGATGACCAATGCAGCTTTGTAGGCAGAAATGTCAAATATAGATGCATTTAAGTGAGAGCTGCCTCCTATTTCCTCTCCAGCCAAATGAGATTTAGAGGAGCCTGCTCACTGCAGTGCTGTGCAGGGTTCAAAGGACAGCAGGGAATTGACATCAGTGCTTCTGGGAGTGGGTTTTGGGTTTTGTAATTACAGAGAAACTAGAATTGACATCCTCATTTGCTGGTTTCATTATTCAGTAAGGATGGTTGTTTTTCTGAAATGTTTACCTATTCAGAGATGATTTCATTCAGGAATTAATTCAGGGAATTTCTACTGCCTGTAGTGTGATGCAGTAAATCAGAATGCTTAATTATGATATGCCCTTCTGGTCTTAAAGTAGCCCTTTCTTACCTAATTTCATCTTGTTACCTGTTTATGAGATGGGACACAGGTGCACAAAAATTAAGGCTATTACCTGTGATAACACAAGACCTGGGAACTGAACTCTGGCCTGTTCACTGGGTCTTTGCATAGGCATAAGACTAATCTTCCTTTCAAGCACTGTTTTACTCCCAAGGGCTTCCAACACAGTGTCTTTCATCAGCTTTGGGTTCACTAGAAAGAAATAAAAAGCTGGGACATCTTTCTGAAAGTCTTTGCCTAATGGCTTGAGTATTGATAAAGCCCAGTGCAAATCCTCAGCCTCCTCTGCCCCAGAGACGTGCTCTGGCTTCAGTACCACACTTAATGACAAACAGCCACCTAGTTTACCATATGCATTCTTTTATCTTAGCTCCTCTCTGTGCATGCTAGGAGATTTATTTCTGCTCATAATGCATTTCATGTGTTTTAGTTGTAAATATTGTGCTCATAAATCAGCCTGGAGCATCCAGCCCCGAGGATGGAGACAGCTCACAATAGGTCTGTCTGCTTCACATTGTGAGGCTGAGCTCCTTCTCTGCTTTTTCCATTGCTGGGCTCTGCGAGTGGCATGTTGCCAGTCTCCTGCCTCACATTAACAGGAATATTACATAGTACTGAATTCAAAGTGTTTTTCCTTCAGGACTGGAAGAATGTAATGGAGCATGCATCTGGCAGCAGGACACCGTGGCTGTGGGGTGCAGGGAATCGCCCCGGGGCTCCCCGCTCCAGTCACCGGCCTGTGTGCACTGAGGTGGGGCTGAGCCCGGGCTGGGGACACCTCATGGCAGGGATTGCATGCAGATAGACAGAATGTGCCCTGAAAAACTGATTCTGCTCCCTTGCCTTCACCACATTCTCTAAATTCAATACCACAAAAGGAGTGTGATCTCAGAACTCCCATTTTTTTCATGCCACTTCTAGAGCCAGCTGCATCTGTATTCGCACCTACTGACCTCACTTTTTTTGTCTGGGAGATGAAAATTTATTTTACTTGCCTCATAAAATGTTTTTTTGAGAATTAGTTCGTTCATAATGTATATGCATGAGGACATGGCAGTGCTACAGAGGTGCATACCAAACTGTCCTCAAACTAGGGTTGTTACTCACCATTTTTGGGCGGTTTCATTTGGCTTCCTCTCCATCTGTCCTTTCGTTGGGAAGCTTGTCTGCTTGGTGGGCACTGCAAGTACTTTCTGCAGTGCTTCTCATAAATTATTGCCCTTTTACTGATTTGAAGGATGTTGTGCTCTCAAAATTTGTGTATTTGCATGAATCAAGGCTTCATTAAATTGCATGGTCTAAAGCAATCAATATTCAATAAGCTTTTGGTGTTTTAATTCGCTTGGTTTTGGAAGTCTGAAATGGGCTGAGCTGCAGGACTAAAACTAAACAGAGTCTGTCACACCAAAAATACTCTGAAGGAGTGTATTTCTTCGTGGTAGTGCAGCTGAAAACACCACGTTTACTGTAATTAGTTCATCTCACTCTTGTGACTAAGCTTCCTACCTAATTTATACATATTCAAATATATTTCTAGGTATCTGATTCTTGGAGACCGTGTTAAACCGCTGCCTTCTGCTGGTTATTCTGATCTCATAAAATTTTGTTTTGCCTCTCGCAGTACATCCCCAAACTCTAACCTTTGATTTCCCTCATACAGTACATCCCAAAACTCTAACCCTACATAAAAAAAAAGTTCCCCAGAACAGTCTGTAACCATGATACTCATGATACATTTCAGGAGAGCTGGTGAAGGAGAATGGTGTCATCACCTGAGGGGAAACACAAAGCAGAAAGAAACGAGGAGGGGAAATTTTGGTGCTTATTTTTAGACTCCGTGGGTGAGTATTATTTTCAGCTTTATCTCTATTAATTTCTGCAGAACACAGTGTTAACGTGTGATTAGGCTACCTACAAAGAAAGTATTGTAGTTTCTAGCTTAGGCTAAAGTAATCCCTCCCTGGCAATCCCTGGAGAGTCAAGACACCCATTTGTACCAGGGTAAGGCAGCAAAGACATGGCTACAGAAGTGGGTATGTCTGAGACAGCTCTAAGCTGTTGAGAAATAAACCTTACATGTGCATTTATGCTTACTGAGCTTACAAAAATTGTCCCTGACACTGGGTCAGTCCTCCCTGTAGCTGAAGATACCCTGTTAGTGACTTAGTTTAAAGCTAAATTTCAATATGTTGATGGGGAGCTGTTCTCACACTCATCATCACATACCTTCAGCATCTTCTGTATTTAGCACAAGACTACACACTCATACGTTTCATTGAAGAACATGCTGCCTGTTAATCAGCACTTTATTGTCTCAGTATGCTTAAAATAAGCATTTTGTCACATTCAAGAAGAAGAAACTTTATTGGTTTGCATTCTGGCACCGTGCTCCTTGTTGTCAAGTGCTGTCAGTTGGCTTCTTTCTGTAACTTACGAGATTGAAACATTCTGGTAACAATTTTCATCATGTACATATTGGATGTGTTAGAGAAGTATCTCTAATGTTCCAGAGGAAAGAGATTTAGTGGGTAACAGTCTGGTCTGGAGTGCCAGAGGTCCCCTTTAGAGCCTCTGATTGCTGCATGGGACAGGGAACACAAAACTGAAATTCCCCTGTTGAACAGTGAATACAGTGAGAGGAAGGAAAGAAGATAACATCTTATCAAGGCATCTTCTGGTTTCCTTTATGAACAGCTAAGAAGCAGCATTAGCCCTTCCCTCACTCAATATTAAGCAGAGGACCTTTGAGAGAACAGTGGCTGCCAGGCTACCAAAATTCTGCTTGACTGTCTGAGACTGTGTCTGGAGTCTGAGGAGCAGTAAAAGCTAATGCTGCCTTCAAGCCAGATGTTTTGACTTAGTCTGCAACGCTGTCTTTTAATTTGATGTGGAGGCAGAAAAGTACAATGGAGTCTGATGTTTGCTCTGAGAGACCTGTCAGTAGCCCTGAGCCTTTTACCCGGCTCTGAGTCATTTCAGCCCAAATTCATCAGCACCAGGTTGAGGGGCAGGGTTGTTCTTTACACAAGGAAGGCCTGATCTTGTTTGACATGGTTAGATATCACTGTCATTAAATTTAATAATTTGCAGAAATTTACTGTGCTGGTTTATATTATAAATGGAGCATCAGAAGAGGCAACAGAGGACACTTGAGTGTAGACAGGGAGAGCCAAACCCTAAAGTAATAAACTTGTAATTCCCAAACCAGTCCATGGAACCATAAAGCATATTAATTCCTAAATTCCAATAATCTCTGAAAACTTTTGAGGCTTGATTGTGGCAAAATAGCCCAGAAGTTTGGGAAGAATTGAGTTGAGCAATGTCCTCTACAGACGGCCACAAGTAGCTTTAGAAAAAGACTTGTGTAAGCCTATTAAATCTGCTTAAGTTCTTGGATATTTCCTGTTGTAAATAGATATGGTTGGGGCCCTTATTAAAGGCTATATGTAAGAGAATTTAATTATGGGTACATATTTTAGCCTGTTACAGAACACATCCCATTGCAGCTCTTTTTGAGAAAAAAAAAATAAAGCAAAGCGAAGTTTCTTAGGGCAGGTAAACACGAAATATATGCACGACATTTTTGTCTTGGAAAATGCAGGAGATTGTAGCTAATCTTGAACTCTTATTAGAAAAGAAAGCTGTGAGAACTTCACAAAATGCTATAATTAGCCATGTTTCTAATGGGTTTTTTTGGGTTATTCATTGAGTTTTATTGTGCAGGAGCTTTTCCAGAAGTGGCGGGGGCCAGGAGCATACCATTAAGTCTTGTTTTGAATCACCCAACTGAGAGAAAAAAATCAAGAAAAAATAAGTTTTTTGGATTACAAATTATCAGAAGCATATTGATATAATTATCCTTAAAAGGAGATACTGTAGGAAATAGGATGGATTAAGTTATTACAAACATTCATGGAGTAAAAACGCTGTTAAAGCATTACAAGAGTCAAACAACCAGTGAACCAAAAGTGTAAAAACAACGCTTTGGAAATGAATATTTTCCCAAGAAATGTTTCCAGTAAGAACCTGGGAAACTGCACTTTTTTTTGTGAGTGAAAAAAAGTCACATTCCGACTTTAAAGGGACAGTGCTTCTGGAGAGCTGAGACATTCAGGATGTTCTTTATCTCCATAAAAACTGTCAAAAAAGAAGTTTAAGGGCTTCATCTGGGTATTTTTTCCCAGTGTATGCCCGTTAGTCTTTTTGTGTGTTTTTCCATGTGGACAGTAAAAGTAGATGGGACAATTTCACAACTGCTTCCATTTCTTTTTCTGACTCCTGGGTACTTGTGGCATTGCTGCTAGTGGAAAATACGAATAAAATCCCTCTGGGGAGCAGAGTGCCCGGCATATTTTGGTGACATTTGTGGTGCTTTGGGTAACCCTTTCCCTCCCCAAGCCCTCTGAGCCTGCTCTCAGGGAGGGCTGGTGTGCTTTGCTAACAGACTCTCTGCTAAGGAAACCAGAAACTTCCATTGCATTTCAAATCCAGCCTGTGCCAGTAGCAACTTACTGGTTGTTTTCCATAGGGTTATTTTCAAGTGGCCCATAAATAAACAGGGACATGGGCCCCGATGTGTTCCGGCCTAAATGACGAATGCAATTGATCTTAATTGGTTTCCTTGGTAGTTCTCAGAAAGAGCTCTCAGAGAGAACCTTGCCTGGTTAGTTAGTCTCAATATTGCTCATTCCTGACTTTTGCTGGTGGTTCCTGGAAGTTTCTCAAGGCATTGTTGATTGAAATACACTGCTGAAACAGTGTCCAAGTGAAGTCCCACCCTCCTGCTGACAGAACTGGACCTTTTGTGTAGACAAAGGCCTGCAGATTCCAGGGCTGTCATGTCTGATATCCTTCACTGGGAACAAATGCACAGGGAAAAGGAGAGAGCAGAGGCAGACCCTACTTCAGCTCCCTTCTGTGTGGAGGCACAGACTTGAGCTTGTAACATGTACCGTGAAGCATAAATACATATATTTATATCTATATTTTTAACTGTGTACTGCTGGCTGTGCGGTTGAGAGCGTGGAAGGATTCAGGAATGATGGGATATTTGCATGGCTCAAGAACACCCAGATTTGTTACAGTATAAAACAAATACAACAGAGAACCCTTTTAACTCTTGGTGGTGAAAGACAGGCTTCTTCTTTTTGGATTGGTACCTCTTGAAGTGCCTTAAAGTTTTGTGTGAAGCAGTTTTTCATGGCCAATGTTAGGATAGTGGGCACTGCATGTGATCCATTGCAGCAATTCCAGTGCTGAAAATATCACCAACAGCATTTGGTGTCAAGAAACAAAGGCTTGGTCTCAAAATTATTGTGGATCAGAAGAATAAGCTTTTGAAAATGGAATGGAAAAAGGAAAAAAAAGAAAAATAAGGCCTGATTAAAGACTTTAAAAAATGCTTCTTCCTGTGGGATTTTTGACAGAGTCATTCTATCAGCATAAATTAATTCTAATCCAGCAGTGGCCATCCTCCTCGACGCCTCTTGTCTTTTTTTTTGCTTTTTGGCTTAGCTAACTGTAAAAATTACTCAGTTTTCCTGTGTAGAAATTCAAACAGAGGAAAAATAATCCAATCCCTGGATTTCTAAATTCAAGCAGCTTTCAAATCAGAAATAGTTTTGAGGCAAGAACAATAATCTTTCTGGTAGTGGGTGGCATAAAGAGACTGTTTTTTTCCGTTCAAGGCTTTTTCTTTTAAATGTATTTGATTTAGATTGATTTAGCTTGGTGTGGGAATTGAAAGTCTGACTGAAACTTCCTGTTCTGAGTTGTGGCTTGAGTGAGTTACTGGGTGAAGGTGTCGGAGCAGCCTTGTATCCTCTCTCTTGCATAATAATCCTTGGTTCTGAGGAGTTTCCATCACCTGCGTGGGCTTGATGAGGCAGAGCCCTCATGGCTGGTTAAAAGCACAGGAAATCTGTGCTTCTCTCCAGACCTCCTTTGTTTTTTGAGACAATTGCTTTTTCTTGCTTCAGTTTGTCAGTGCAGTGTGACTTTTGTAAGTGCTCTGAAACGCTGTGGAGGACTTGCTGAAGTCCTTAGGTAGAGGTTACACATGATATTCTACAGGTGCTTCTTTACTGAGGTGCTAAATAACCTTAGCGCTGTCGGTGGAAATAGTCCAGCTTGCCTTTCATTCTTAGAACCCACTTGTTCTTTCAGTAACTTGGTACTTTTCCTGCTTCCAGTACTTCTTTAAAGATTTTGTGGAATGTTGTAGGATGTCTGTGGCAGCTCAGACCTCGTCCTCCACTGAGAGCTGAGCCACGTGGAGCAGGCTGGCACCAGAGGGTTCCTCTGAGTTAAGGCACATGGGAAGCAGTTCTGTCTGTCCAGGCTGAGCAGGGAAAGCCTTTAAGTTACAGCAACATCTACAGATGTTTCCCCTCTCCTGGCTACTCCTGTCAACAGGAAATGGCCAACATGCAGAGTGCCTGCCAGACTGCAAACCCCTGCAAGCAGTGCAGGAAGAAATGGGAGTGCTGGTACTCACCAGTTCAGGGAGAGGTTCCCAGGCTCTGGAATTCATGGTACATAGACACACCACTGAGCTTGGGCAGGGTTTTGGCTGTTGGGAGCCACAACCCATTCCCACAGGGCATTTTGTGCTCAGCCATCCTGATTTAGAGGTGGGTACTTGATGCTGTGCACATGTATTGGGGCCATATGGCATGAAACACTCCCCCAGAACAGCTCAGACTTTTTGGATTAGTAGCACCCTGTGCAAAGGGTCTGGAATACAGGGGAAAATAGGTAATTTATGTTGATTGTATGATCCCACTCATGACAAGTTGTGTATTGAAGTCCATGTCCTAAACACTTCTAGATTTTTTTAAATGCTCAACTGATTCCTTATTTACACTGAATAGTTAGTACTTTCTTATGGGTTTTGGAAATTTTCCCCTTCTTTCTCTGCATCAATTAATACAAACTTGAGGTCAGAACAGCTCTTCATTATGAAAATGTGCTAGTTTTGATCTGTTCTCTGACTCATTTTTTTGTGAAGAAAATAAAGAAGGAAGGAGTCTTTGAATCTTTTTAGTGTAATGAAGAGTGTATAAAAATGATTCTTTTATGTACTTGAGTTTATGATGTTTTCAAGGTTCTCTTTTTGATCATATTGACCTGCCGGATTTCTTCCTGCGCTTCAGATTTCTAGTGAGTGATACGTGGGAGCACTAAGTTGAAATCATCTGAGGCAAACCTTTATGCTTTTCAAACAGCATAACTTGCTATCCAAATCCAGTGTCTGTGAAACATCATCTTCAAAACTCAAATGTTGGTAAAGACATAAATTAGCATGGGTTTAGTGAGTACAAAGTTGAACTTTACAAGATAAAGTAAGTAACCTTTGGCTCACTACAGAGCGTCATCCACTCAGCTGAGATGTAGAGGCCTTGGTGCTCAGGCACTGACATCACAAATCCTGAGGATGACTGTGTGTGAGTGGCTGTTCTGTGCCCAGTCTAGCAATCCCTTGGAGTTAGCTGACCAGCACTCCTGTGCCAGTGCCACCTTCCAGAGAGTGTACATTCCCTGTATGTGGTGCCCAACCAGTCAATCATTTTGCTCCTTAGCTCCCCTTCCATGACTGAAATATTTGCAGGACCTGTATTTCATGACTGGCCCAGTTACTGATTTATCTTCTGTACTGTTTATCCCACTGGGATCATGTTGTTTTTTCAGAGCTGACCTCCCTTGCTCACAAACCACAGCTAATTTGGGTTTATTTCCCTCCCTGCCCCCTCCTCCTGGCATGCTAACAGTGATTCCAGCTGGCTGTTAACTTCCATTCTGGAATTGTCACCGGATCTTTCGAAGTTAAATCTTGCAAATGTAAATCACAATATGCTTAGCACTGTCTTCACTTGCAGGTGCAGTCTGCCCTTAGGAGCTGATGGTCATTACCAAATGTCAGCTTTGGGGAGATCCAGCAGATGGGAATGCTCAGGTTTGGATTATCTGCCCATGTATATGTTTAGACAGATTCAGGGGCACTTCTGATGCCTTTGGAAGCCAGAATTCCAGTGCACAGCACTGGAAAGGAAGGGAAACATGGAGGTGTAAGGAAGTATTTGAGGTGCACATGAAATGCTTTCAAGTAAGATTTTGAAATTGCACAAACAGTGCATGCTCCTATTTGCTTAAACTGTGTGGCAGCAAAATCCATTAAAAATAAATCTGGATGGCCGTTCCCTGAGATGTCTGAGACCAGGAACAGACCTCCTGGACACCAGGAACAGACCTAGACACCAGGAGCAGACCTGGACACCAGGAACAGTCTTAGACACCAGGAACAGACCTGGACATCAGGAACAGACCTCCCAGTCACTCAGTTATTGACAGATGTCTGTGGGAATCAAGTATCAACAATGGTAGCTGAAGCTTTTCAGAAGCAATTTTTTCTTGCTTGCTTCTCCTAGAACTAAAATAAAATGAGAACAGGACCTGTGGCCTGGCCTATCTCCAGAGAAATTTCATGGACTTTATTAATCAATTATATAAGGAAAATCATTGGGCAGTGGACAGAAATGACAAAGCAGTTATGTGAACTTGTTGAGTTTTTCTAAGCAGCCCTTTTAAGGACCTCACTGTTTTCCCTGCTGAGGGAGAAGAGTCTCTCTTCACAGAGGCAATTTAAGGCAGTAGCTCCTTGTGATGAGAAGGAAGGAAAACATGGCATGAAAACTTGCCTAAGGTGGGGAACACAGTAGGTCATGACAAAATTGTCTTGTTCCTGGTGCTAAACATGACCCACTCCACTGTTTCCTCTTGTAACACACAGGTCTTGGTATGGCCCACGTACAGCTCTAATAAAGGAAGTCATATTATGCATTTCCACTTTATGGAAAAAGGAAGGGTGATCTGACTTGCTGAAAATGGCCTTGCCAGCCTGGGGAAGAACAGGAATTCAATTCTGAAGTTTCACAAGTCGAGCATTCCATGTGTCTTTGTAATGGCAACTGATCAAAATGCCAGTGATCTGTGTAGAGTAAGTAGGGAAGGAGGGCATGAAAAAGGTTAAATGTGGATAAACTGCAGGTGAATCCTGAACATACTCATCTCCAGTGTGGGTAAGGCTGAACATTTAAAAGAAAGCATCATTATTGATATCATTAGTCACGGAGCTCTTCTAGGTCTGAAAAAATGAAAGGCAGTACAAATCTGTGTCACACACTTCTCATTTTCATGTCTTCTTTAACCTGGATGTGCTCCCCATGGAGCTTCTGTGGGCCAGCCCAAAATAATCTGCATGGATCCAAACAGACTTAATTTTCTGTGTGTAAAGAGACTGAACTTGGTGTTTCTGAATCTTACTAAGCTTTTCTTTTTAGGCTTAAACACAGGAAAGACTTCAAACCTAATTTCTCAGCTTATCGTGCAAATAATATTCTGAATCTTGCAGGATCATAACTTTTTGTATAAAGCTTTCCAGCTGTTTTCTGTTGATAAAAGACTTTAGCTGGGCACCAGGAGATAAGACTGTGGGACTGAGAAATTGCTGACTTAGTCTTGTAATCTTCATGCACGGCATTCCCATAGGGAAGTTATGGATAGGTGTAACTCCGTACAAGTTAATGTTCTAATCCTTGAATCCCACTCCATGGCTCAGCCACTGAATTTGATGCAAATTCTGGGCACCTGACACATTTCAGGATTCAGTTTTATACAGAGACTTTCAATTCCTGGCAGATTGTCAGTGAAGAGCTCAAACTGATTAACTTGGGGCTGTTCTCTGGATTTGAGTGTTCTGAGAGCAAACCTGGCTGAGAACTTCAATGACACCCTTTGGAAGGACTCTGAACTTCCAGGCTCCAGATCAGGAAAAAGTGTCGGGGTCAAACATGATTTCTTTCTTTAACATTGCCAGCAGGGAATGGCAATGGAGTTTGGGATAGCTTAGAGTTTATATTCTTTGCTTCTGAGCAAATAGGCTCTCCATCCCTCTGCTGTGATAAAGGCTTGTCTTGATGTTCCAGATAACTCTGATTATATAGACAGAGGGATAAAATTAAGACAAATAAACTGAAAATGGAAAGTTAGTTAGACAAATGGAAAAAAGGCATGCAGATGGTTAGGAACACCTAAAATCCCATGTGGTGCAGTGACTGCTAAGTCAGCCAGCAATTTTTTATGAATGAGAAATCTAATAAGGAGGGGAAGCCAGTTAAAATTTGCCCTAGAGCAATTGTAACTTCTACACCTCTTTTTTTTTGGTTCATAAACACCTCTGTCTCCTGCAAAAATACTTGTGAAGATGCTTTTTAATATGGTTTGCTAAGTTTTGTTGCTTGACTTCATTGTTCCTGCAAAACAGCAAATGAATTCCATTTGCAGTTCGATTTTTTTTTTCTAAGACAAGGAATGTTCATGCCAGATTGCTGTTCCTACATTTACCCTCAGAGCTCACACAGCACTGGAGCTCTCTGTCATGCAGGAATACACAAGTGTAGGATCCATGTGGAAAGAGCCAGACTATGACATGTATTTTGCAGTGCTAATCCATTAAGTAACTCGAGACATATATTGAATGGCACTTTTATCTCACATTTAATGGGTAAATACAGGCAGTGAAGTTGTTGGCTGTGTGTCGCAGTCCCTTTGTCTCAGCTTCACATGACAATCATTCTCTTCATTTCACTTGAGCTGTCCTGTAGCTGATTTATACCCAGTCCAGCAGATAAGACACTCACAGAGTGATTGGAGTCAAATCATTCCAGTTTGATACCAATGTAAGACAAAGCTGAGTGTTTGAAGTCAGATTTTTCCTTGGAGTAGGGAAGAAGAGAAGGTGTTCTCCTCAGCTGATGCAGCTGGTGGGTTGCTTTGTTTGCTTGTTTATGCAGAAGTTGGTGACTTTTTAATAAACCACACTGTAGAGGACAGGGCTGATGCAAAGTACATTAAGCAAATAAGAAGTCTAAAGTAGAAAAAGTCTAAAAATCAGAGAAGGCTTTGGAGCTGGTGAGAAAATGAGAGGTGACATGAGAACAGGAAGGAAAGGGGAAGGTTATGTCATTAGCGGCTGGAATTCAATGTTTTGATGAAACTCCATGGATACAGGAAGGAGCAGGGCGGGTAAAAATAGCTAAATGAAAATGGTATGAGTTCCAAGAATTCAACTCTGAAAAGAAAAAAAGAAATATATGTTCTTGCTCAAAACCAGGCGGAAAAAGTTATGTGTTTTTATAAAGCAATAGAAAGAATGAAGCAAAATTTGCTGTCTGCAATTTCTTTATTTTTTTTCTCCAACCAAAACTTGAAATTTTGTGTTATTACACACATCTCATCCAAATCCTCAGTGGCCTGGTTCCCAGGAGAGGGAACACTTTGTCAGGAAAGTTGTCTCCTCAGAACCCTTGGATGCTGCTCAGATCTGAGGGTTTTTTGGGGCTGAGCACATGCTGATGCGTACAGACACAGAACTCTCTCCCTCCCCGACGGACACGACCACTGCTGCTGGGTGCAGGAGGAAATGGCCATCACTGAGAGCCCAGTTTACTTTGCAGGACGTCCATTTGCGCACAGCCAGCGGACGATGACACTCGAGTCTGTATTTTCTTGTACTGAACTCTGTGTGCTCACAGTTCCCCTTGGAGAGTCACTCTTATCTACAGAACAGAAAGCTCTCACTACAAGAAAAAGAGAGAAAGAAAATCAACCCATTTACTTTCTTTGATTTTGTTTTTGTTAATTTCTGAACAGATGGTGACATACCACAATGGAAGTTTTATAAAAATTTCCATCTTTTAACCGAGTGCAGGCCTGAAATTTTTCCCTGGTGAAAAAGCGGAGCGTGAGTCATTAAACAGGCTCTGTGCTATCTGCCTGGGATTTTCACTCTGCAGTCAGAAGAGTCAGAAAGCCCTTCCATTACAGTAACTGCCTTTTTTTCCCCCTCCACCTGGGCAAATGGCCAATTCCATCATCTCAGGCTCAGTAGGAACAAGGAAGGTACAGTCCGAGGAGGGATATAATGCACAGACAAGGGGAGAGGCACTGCTGCAGGCCAAGAGCAGGAGTCCAGTTCTAGAGCTCAAACAATTGTCAAAAGGAGTGGCCTGATTTATGATTTCTCCAGTCCAGTCTGAATTCAGTAATTGAAAAGTTATGGCCTGGGTTTGCAAGTGAGACGTTCTGTTGCCTGCAGAGTGCTCTGCACCTACTGATTCTTGGCCCCAAATTATCATTATGGAGATAGAGAGTCTAAACTTAATCTTTGTTTGGACTCCATTTGAAACTTGGCACTGAGTGCTATGGGACAAATAAGGCCCAGAGATGCTGAGTGTTCTTTTCTGCAGGTCTTCTGATGTGACCTTGCAGAGCTAGAGGAGTCCAGTCTCCAGTACTGTTCATCTTGGTGAAGTTGTAGAACTTTGCTGAGGGGGTTGGAAACAAAAAGGGATTTTTACATCGAGGCTTCAGGGCATTTGTAAAATCCTTTGTCTCTCCCCAGGGCAGGCTCTGGTGCCCAGTCCTCACACACAACATCTCCCTGAGCAGTGCAGTCCTCACCAGTTTGTTCCTTGTCTTGGCCTTTGTAACACCTGTAGAGCAAAAGGAAGAGTCAAATCCGGGTCTGAAATTTGCAGTTTGCAATTTCCTTTGTATCACATCGAGGTGGTGTCTTCACCAGCTTTGGAGAGGAGATGTGACAAAGTTGCTGACAATTAATGGGTGTATTAGAAATGCAGAAGGATGGATGGATGGATGGATGGATGGATGGATGGATATATCAACTTTCAAGGCCTCTGTCATTCAGGAAAAGATGAGTTAATTCTTCTCAGTCTGTGTGATACTTAATGACATGTAGAAGAGAGGTGAATGGCATCTTGTTGCATAGCAAGGGTAATATAGAACACAATTTCCCCTGAAGAAATAGCTCACATACCTTATATAATGAATGAGCTCATTTTGCCTGTGTTTGCCAGAAACAATAAAAGTTAGAAAATGTCCCAGTAATTAAAATAAAGTGTTACCCAGATTTATGGTGAGAAATGTGAAATGTCAGGCAATAGAGTGCAGCTCCACACTCACAAATAAGCTTCACATTCGTTAGAACAGGTTGCATTCATTAGGAGAAACAGTGTGGGTCCAGTGCTGGCCCCAGAAGGCAAGGAATGGTTTCTCCTGCACAGGGAAAGAAAGCAGAGGGGAGGGAAAGGTGCCAGCTGGCACGTTCCCTGATGGATCCTGGTCCTGGTGGTAATGCTGCAGCAGGCATGGGACAGACATGATCATTGCTTCAAGATGGGCCTTGGATTACATGATGGATGGTAGGGAGAGAGGAGAGAGAGTCCCCCTGTCAGCCTGCCACGTGCGGGAGAGAAATCCAGTAAAGTTTTTTGAAGGGCGGAGATGAAAAAGGGAATCTAAGCACGGCCAGCCTTTCCTGCAGTCCTTCCTCTCACAGTCACTGTTCATTATTTTAATACCAATGCTGTACCCAGGAACAGTTGAGAAGTTTACTAGGTATGAGCTCATCTCTTGCTTAAAATAATCTTAAACCCTAATTATTGTATACACCATTCTTTGTCAGAGGACCATGTAAGTGAGGTGGGTTTAATCTATATAAAAACCATTCCTGTAGCCACAGGGAACACTGGAAGTGCAGGGCTGCTGGAAACAGCAGTGGAACTCTCTGAATGTCTGGTGGAAGCTCATTTGAGCAGGTCCTGGTGGAGCATCCCCAGTGCCTCTGTGCTCTGTGCAGCTGGAGGAGGGCAGGCTGTGGAACTGTCCTGCTTGGACACATGGACTGGGATACTGGGAACCTGCTGCCCCAACATCCCTTGTCACCAGCTTTTGTGCTTCCCTCTTCTGACACAGCTAATTAAAAATTGAAGAGACTTGAAATGAAAATACATAAAAACTAGTCTGACAGTCAACGCTGTCTAGAAACGAAAACATTCAGTGCCTTTTTCCTGAAAAAGAGAACAGGGCAATGTTAAATCAGACCCTTCAGTACATACAAATCTAGTGGGGGACTTTCACTACCTGCTTCTACCAGACTGAAGGTGTCTGAAGTGTCTGATTCAAAACACAGCCTGTTTTGCCCACTGGAGTATGGAACAGGTCTTACGGACAAAAAAAATTCAAACAAACCCCAATCCCCCTTGTCTTTTAGTGTTGGATTCTGTTCTCACGTAATTTTGATTTGGGAGTAGTTGTAGGAATACAACTGTGGAGTTTTGTTAGGAAAAAACCGAGTCATGAAGTTAAAAGCAGTTGATTTTAACTTGGTAAAAGATTTGGATTGTGATAAAGATCTGCAGGGTGGCCTTAAGCCAGTTGTATATCCTCTCTGTTCTGCAGTTCCACATCTGTAAAATGACAGAATGAATTTGTTTCATTTTCATTACATGCTTGTAGGAAAAATCTCATTATGCTAATGAGGTGTGCATGTGCTTTAATCACAGGTTCATTCAGAAAGCCCATAAATGAAATAAATATGAGATCAACGCATAAGAATTTGTGAGAAAGGAGTAGAAATCCGGGATTTTTGGGACAGCACGTTCTGAATGAGTGAAGTGATGATGCAAGCACTGATCTCCATAGCGTGCCTGGTGCTCCGAGTGTTATTTATAGGAGGCACAGGCCTCTACAATAAATTGCAGGTTCACCTGTCAGACCAGCAGACAGGGGGATCACTTTACAACAGGGGGCAGAGATCATAAATTTCAAGCAGACTGTGGGGCGCATTCCCTGCCATGATTTTGGATGTTAAGCTGTTGTAAAGGATGTACCAAAGGACATGAGGAAAGACCCCAGGATCAGAAGCCATGGTGATAACCCAGTGAGCAGCTCAGGTCTTACAGAGTCTTTCTATCAAAGGTGCACTTAAGCTTATCAATATTATTTGCCAAATACAGGTACCATGATGATGAGAAATGATCTCAAAGATGGAAGACATTACGGAAGACAGAGGTGGATTCCCTGGAGTTTCTGAGAGGCTGTTGAGGGAGGGAATGTTTGGCCTTAAAGCTGCCCATGGGTTCTGGGTGAGGTGGGAGCGAGGCTGTGTCACTGGTACTGTCACAGGTTGGTCACACCGGTTGTGGAGCCCAGCTCTGCTGCCCTTTTACTCAGCACAGCGGCTGCAGCAGATCCAGTCAGCATTCCCAAAGCTTCTCCTCCTGGCAGAGCGTGCGTGGGAGGGCAGGGGAGGGCAGATCGCCCACCTTGCTTTGGTGCAGCTCAGGTTTGGCTGATCAGGAGCTCCTGTAGGGCAAGGTTGGCACACTCATTTCCTTTGATACAGATTGCTCTGGGCTAAGCTATGGGAGAGACCTGCTTAAGTCCAGGCTTAACTTTGTCTGAAATATGATGATTTTTCTTCTCTAGAATGGTGATAGTGGCTCTGGGAGGAAATGCTGAGGGTGGACAGCAACAGTTCAGTTCACTATTTACAGGGACAAGGCTTTGGCTTGGTGTTCCTCTCCTTTCCTCTGCTGGATGTGGATGCTCTGCCTTGTTTGCTTGTTGCTGGCTATGCAGAGAAGTGAAAGATTTGGCATTAATATAAATGGCAAAAAGTCTGTGCAGCTCTGATTCCCTACAGGACTATTCTGTAAGCTCCTTTGGGAATCCCAAGAGTTCCAGCTTTATTCCCTTCTCTGACTCTGATTTTTCCCAGTGAATTATTTTTTTATTGGCGGTAGCAAGCATGGTTTTTTTATTTTTTTTTTTAATGAGGTGTTTGGCAGCGTCCACTGGGGCATGTAGGTACAGAGTGTGTGGGAGGGAGGGGCAGCCCTGAGCAACATACCAGGCAGCTTGGGACGAAAAAATTCCAAAAGATGGAGAACTCTTTTATGTGCTTTTAACAACCCCTCAACTCCTGTATTTCCTAGGATGCCTGATGATTTCCTGCAAATTAAATATGAATTTTAGGTGAGAGCAAGCCATGTTTTAAGCAGGTCCTATGTTCATTACATATGTTCATCATGGATATGTGGCCATTAGGCCATGACCAAGAGGTTCTGTACTTGGGAAAGATAGAAAAGATACAGGAGACAGGCTATGGAGCTGAGCTGGACAGAGAAAAGAACTGGGAAACAGGTTAAGAAAATAATGATGAATTCTGAATCCATTGACTTCTCTTCTTAGAGGTGGGAGAAGCTGGTGTGAACTTGGTAAAATAAAATCAGTTTGCTGGACCAAAACGCTAAAACACAGCCTTGCTGCCATTGCTGAAAAGTCCCCAAAAAAGGACCATTTTTGTTGACGTGAGTCCATTGCTGACCTTCTCGAACAGTGAAAATTTTTGTTTGGTTCATCTTAAATATGACTGACTCATGAAACTTTTTTTGGGTGACTTTTTAGATGTTTTAAATTCACTTATTTCAGTACAAATCTCAGAGAAATATGTACAAAAAGAAGTGATGTCTTTAAAAATAAACATTTCCAAATTCATTTTGGCCAAAAAGATAACTTAGTTCACACTTGTGAAATAATTTTCTGCAAATGGAACATGTGCGTTGATGAAAAATGGAAAGATTCAATTGGAAAAGACCACCTGACTCTCAGGTCATCTTTTTCAAAAGGGAGTTTGAAACCTTATTTCATGGGTTCTGGATAGTTTGGCTTTCTTCAGTTTCAATGGAAATGAACTGATCAGTGAAAATGATGACCTTGATAAATGATAATCTCTAAAGGAAAAAAAGGGAAGGAAATATCCTGGTCATGCAGAAATTGTTTTCCTTCTGTCACAATTAGGGATGAATACGTACGATACAAACATGGAGCAAGTGGATGTTGGCTGCTCCAAGGGCTGTGCTGTCTAATGGGAGCTGCAGCAGGAATTTTGACGTGTCGCATTCGCACCCACGCTCCCCCCCTTCCTTCTCCACAATCTTCACAATAGGCCCTTCCCAAACGTTTTGTCAAATAGCTGCAATATGCAGCACAGCCCTTGATAATCCCCAGTTCTCCCCGAGCAGGCAGGCAGTGAAAACCAGAGGGGGTTGGAGGGAATCCACTCGGAATCCACTTTTCCTCTGCCTGTGTAAACATATGCACAAACGATCCCGCAGCCGGGGGAATGTGCGAAAGGTGGGACCCGGTGCTGGGGAGAGGCTCCGAGTTCTGCGAGCGAAGGCGATGGGGAGGGAAGCGAATTGCCTGTTAAATATGGAAAATGGAGTCTGCTTTTTGTTCTGGGCCTTTGGAATCTGTGGGTGGATTGGAACTGGCAGGCAGGGAGCAAACACCCACCCACCATAGGGCTGTGTGGTTCAGAAGTTTACAAGAGTGTTTGTGTTCCAGGAGCTGTTGGCCTTGAAGCCAATGGAGAGGGGGAGGAGAAGAGGGAGAGAGTGAGAAAAACACTGTGGTGTTAGGGCCCTTCCTCAGAGATATTTTTCCCCTCTGCTTTCTCCAGCTCCAGGGCTTTGGAACTGGGGCAAGACAAACAGTTACTGGGGGAAAGATTAATATGATTTTAAGATGCGCAGTGCTCAGTCTGTTATCAAGAGGCAGAGATTTGAGAAGCCACTGCCACCTTAATGCCACATGACAGATCCCATCGCTCCCCCTTCTCTTGCCCTGCTGCTGTTTAGTTCTGCAGAGTCTGTGGGATGTGCAGACATGGAAGTTTTGCTGTGTTGTTGCTGCAGGAGTTGAAGATTGGTTTCTGTCCCATCGTGGATTTCGGTTCGGAAGCTGCCACTCCAATTGCTCACTGTGTGGGTATTGCAGATACAGAAACTGAGGCACAGAGAGACTCAACAACTTGCCCAAGGCAACAGGAAGTCTGTGGGAGATCTGGGAACAGACCCCAGATGTCCTGAGTTTTCTGTCTTAACCACAAGACCATCCTTCCTGTCTCTTTGGTAGTCCCCTCTGCTTCAGGAATTCCATTTACGAATTCCACCCATAAACAATCTGTTGCACGATCCAGTGATTTACTTGCATTAAAAAGTCACTTGGAAGAGAAAATGGCACTTCGCTTAAAATGAACTGCAGCTACTGCTGTCCTTTCTTTCTAGGGGGTAAAGGAGAGGGAGTGAAAAAAACCCCACCAGTTTCCAGAGCTGAGAAGCTTTTCCATTGCTATCCAAACTTCCTGCAGGCATTAGTTTGGTTCTTTAA
This sequence comes from Ptilonorhynchus violaceus, assembly GCA_013397565.1. NCBI lineage: Eukaryota > Metazoa > Chordata > Aves > Passeriformes > Ptilonorhynchidae > Ptilonorhynchus > Ptilonorhynchus violaceus. The sequence goes on from VZRJ01000786.1 coordinate 113,516, forward strand.
AAGAATCAGGAACTCCATATGTGATGTTTGAGTATACTGGCCATTTATATTTTAGTGGATTAAAAAAAAGCCTGAAACTGCACTAAATCTATCTAGAGAGTGATTCTGCTGCTGCTCCCCATTGTATCTGAGTGTCTCTGATGACAGTCTGGTCAACTGCCACAGCCCTGGGGGAATTCTCTGTGTGTCTGGTGCTTCTCCCTTGTCACAGTCACAGTCAGAACTTCTCTAAGATGAGGCTGAATGGTGGGAGGGGTTTTCATTCTACCAAAACACATCCTTTGGTTTGGATGTGACGGAGTGGATGGATGTCCCTCATATTATCAAAAGGTACCATACATAGCTTCTGAAGAATATTATTAAAAAATTATTCTTAACTAAAACGTTTTAGATGTTCCTGTTACCCAGTGAAGGATATTCCTAGCTCTGCTTTCTCCTAATGTGGTAACTTCTTTTAGCATCAGGATTCAACAAGGACTCTATGGCCTAGATTGTTAAATCACATCTTTAGACCTTGGTATTGTGGCAATATCTAAAAATCCCACTCGTGGATCCCTAAATCCATGTGTGATGATTGTGTAAACAGAAACTTCAAGGGTTCTTGCCACCAAAGGCTTTCTATTAAAGCAATTTGGTGAAGATCCTCCAAGTGTCTTCTCTGAGCACATGAAGACACAACTGCTGACTTGGACCAATGTGTTTGGTTCCTGCCTTCTCCAAACCCGTTTAGCACTTTGAGACTTGATGTTGAAGTTGGGTGTGTGAAAGTGGATTCCTCTCTGGGGAAGTGCTGGCTTAGGTGCAAGGTGAAAGTTCTTACACAACTCTGACACCCTTTTCCCTTTATTCTGAATGGGATTTCAGAATATAGAAGTACAAGTAAAACACAAGAGCTTGGTGTGTTCCCTGCCCCACTACAATGACTTTGACTAAATCACAGTGGGTTTGTTTTCCAATCGCTCTTTTAAGCATTGTTTGGATATTTGTCTGTTTGTTCCTCCTCTTTTGTCCTGATGTGTTTTTTCTGCTGTTCCACTAGCGTGGTGAACTCTTTCAGAGGAGACTGTCCAAAATTCCATGTCTGCTTCACTCAGCCACACTCTATAGATGAGCAGTGCTTAAAGTCCCTGTTGCATTACAAACACTATTAACAATTGTACTGGTGTGAAAGTGCTCCCCTGCCCTTTTTGGCACACGCTGTTGACAGAGCCCTGAGATAACAGTGGAAGCCTTTTCAGCTTGTTCCTTATGGTGGTGCTAAGTGGCGATTGAAATGTTTATTAGAATTCTGGGTGTGCAGTCTGTGGAAAATGGGAGAAACCACAGTTTTTTGCTTTGAAATTTGATATTAATAGAAAGTAAGAGCATCTCACTCCTGATCTGAATAATAAATCCATAACTGACTTGGCAATGCTGCTGGTCAGTAGATGTCCGTGCTTCGCTGGTCAACAGGTGTCTGTGCTGTGGTCGGTGGGTGTCCGTGCCATGGGCAGCGGGTGTCTGTGCTGTGGGCAGTGGGTAGCCGTGCTATGGTCAGTGACTGTCCGTGCCGTGGGCAGTGGGTGTCCGTGCCCGGTCATTGGGTGTCTGTGCCATGGTCAGTGAGTGTCCGTGCTACGGGCAGCGAGCGTCCGTGCCCCGTCAGTTGGTGTCCGTGCCACGGGCAGTGGTCTGTGCATGTCCGTACTATGTGCAGTGAGTGCCCGTGCCCTGTCAGTTGGTGTCCGTGCCATGCGCAGTGGTCAGTGGTGTCGGTGTCCCCGGCCGCGGTGGCGCGGGGCGGTCGCGGTGCTCTCTGGTCGGCCGGTAGAGGGCGCCCGTTCCCGGCGCGCGGGGGGCGCTCGGTGCCCCCGGACGGCTCCGGACACACTGGCCCCACCGGACAGCCCCGGCCCCGCGGGTGGGAGCCCGGGAGCCGACCCGCCCGCGTGCCACAAGCGCTGCCTCTGCCTCACTGCTGCAGCGAGGGCTCGGCAGCCCACCGACCCCTGCCCACCCGCGCTGCAGTTGTCCCTCTCGCTCCTTCCACGCGTTACGTGTCGCCTGTGGGTGGATGGAGCGTGTGACCTGTGAGCGGGGAACACACGTGTGTCCAGTGCAGGAAGTACATGTATGTCGGAGCGGGGAAGCACACGTGTGTCGGGAGAGGGAAGCACACACGTGTGTGGATCGCGTGTGCCCGCAGCGCTCCGCGGGTTCGGGGCTCCGGTACCCCGCGGCGCCCCGAGGATGCGCTCTCGTCCCGCGCTGTTGTCGCCCATCGGTCGCGCTCTCACGCCTGTGATTGCTGTCGGCGCGGGGCGTGTGCCCGCAGTTGACGCCGGGCAGGGCGCTGTGAGTGCTCACACGCGCTCCGTGCCCGTGCGAGCGCGACCAGCGCCGCTCCCTCCGCCTGTTCCATTTCACCGCTGCCAGAAATCCAGCGGCGAGAGGAAAAAAGCCCTCGCCCTACCGCCCCTCCTTGGCGGCGCGGCGGTCCGTGAACCCAGCAGTTTATCCTCCCCCCGCGCCTCCCTCCCTCGCCGGCGCTGCCGCCGGGGCCGCGCCGCGCGCCCGCCCGTGCAGCGGCTCGGCT